>PUFA01000678.1:0-118114 GCA_003508835.1 Eonycteris spelaea | reverse complement strand
AAGAGCAACAGTGAACAGTTTTTATCAATTTTAATTCATCCTTAGCAATGAGTGGTCATTTCAAGTAGGTGTTTTTATGAGTACAAAGAAGTTTCTGCTTGCTCTCTAACAACTCTAACTTCACAAGAGAGGGTGTATGAGAGATATGAGGGATACACACAATAGACTTTATTTTGTTGTGCTCATTATTGTTTTGTGTTCAAAGTATAGCAGTAAAGAGCATTTACCATGTGCTCTTATCCTAACTCTTGTGACCCAGTCTTTTAAGCATGCCAGCCTTTGCAAACATGTGTTTGTTTAACCACTGTCGGAAGTTATGAAATTGAAGTAAAAAATGCTTACAAGTTGCTTCAATGTTCTCCTTAAGTTTAGGCACATTTTCCTCTTCAAATGGTATGAGTGACATCTTAAAAGCTAACTTTGGCTTCTCAAATAAAAAACAAAGCTGAGTACACATCCTAAAAATTTACATTTATACACGGACATGAGAAAAGTAGATAATCTGCTGTTAAAGATAAATATTTCAGACATATTTAGAATATGCATATTTCAACTAAGTTATACTATAACCTGTCAATCATGGAACACAGATCATCTGTAACTAAAGCACTTCACCTGACTCATGTTAATTTTATATAATAAGGTATTCTCTTCTTAGTTTGTTAGTCATCTTTTATTGTTTTTAGAACAAAGTGTTCCACAAGAAAAATAACATGATGACCAGCCAACAGCATTTTGTAAGCGTCCCTGGCATTAATCAGTGTGCTTGAATCCAAGGAGCTATTATTTTAGCCACATTTAAATCCTGATTGCATTTTATTCTGCCTTGGCAAGGCTCACAATGTGATCTTCATTAGAATGTATTTTAAGCTTTCACATTGCTGGAATGACCATTATTTGTATCCTGCACTGTGAGAAGTAAATCACGTGGAAGATGTTTTATATACAGAATTCCAGGATCCAAAGTTTGCCTTCTTTTTGTTTTTGTTTTGTTTTTAGTATTTTTCAAAGGCTGAAAGGGGTTTAAAATATAACTATCTCTGGAAACAAAGCATTATTAACTGGAAACTCTCAGATCCCTACCACAGTTTCAAATAAATTTGAAGATGTCTGCTCAATTCCTCCAGTATTGTCATTCTGGTGAGTAAACATAAAGTAGATTGGGTATATCCAGGTATCTTGGTCCATGTTAGAACTCTACAGAATTACTTCAAATGCTTTGGGTAGTTGGAGCTAATATTAAAGGGCCTATTATCTGGCAGCTCTTTTTCTACCACCTGCACATTTGTGTCCCCACTCTGGAAACTCTTTTAATTCACTTCAAGAAAGGGCTTCAAGCCCTTACACTTGTTATATTCCACTTAGCAGTGTGAAGCTCTAGTATAAGAAACCACTTATGATGAATTTTCCAGTAATTATGAGCTACATCAAATTTGTCACCCAGACCTGACTTCGCATAGCATGCACCCTTTTATTCTGCTAGCCATTCAGGGCTTATTATATATCACATTCTATAAGGACTTTCACATAGTGTTGAAAATCATGGCATTCTGAATCAGGTAGACTTGAATTTGAATCATATCTCCCCACCTTACAAGCTTATGACCTAACGCAGTGATCCTCAAAAGGAAGTCATTATATACCCTGTCCCCACCCCTAAGCCCAACATTTGGCAATGTCTGGAGATATTTTTGCTTATCGTAGCTGGTGAGTGTAAGGTGCAGCTACTATGAAGAGACAAGGAGATACTGTTAAACTTCCTACAATGCAAAGGATATCTTCTAAAACAAAAAGAATTATTTGGGCCAAAATTTCAAAAATAGTCAGATTAAGAAGCTCTGATAAAAGGCAAATGATTTAAACTTTTTGAGCTTCCTCATATTTAAAATAGGAATAATATAGCTAACTCTCAATTATGTGGGTTAAACTGATTATTTAGGCATTAAATTTGATTAAAGTTCAGCAAGTAGCCTGGGATATACATGGGAGTGGGATATCACCAATTTTGCCTCTAGAAGTGTAGGAGCAGAGAAAGCAGAAACACTTGTGTTGAAGCAGGGATAGAGGCAGAGGTCCCCAGTTTAATCAGATATATTAATCGATAACGAGTTAATTCCTGAGTTCTTCTGGAAATAGTGCCCCCTCTTTCTCATTGTATTTCTCATTAGTGACTCTGATGGCTAGAATTTCAGACTCAAATAGGAAGGAACATCATGAAAGTGCATTACAAAAGACAGCTTTCTTCCAGTTCATCCTTTCAGTATCTCACACAGCATAACATGGAAATAGCTAGCTATTCTTCTGAAATAGAATGCACCCTGTAGGCAAGCACATAGGACATTTATAATACCAAACACTTACATAGCACTATGTGCAAGGCATACCATCTAAGTGCTTTACATTATTCACTCATTTTAATCCTCACACAAAATCGATGAGGTAACTACCAATGCTTTCTTTTTATGGATGAGGAAAGTTGAGCACTGAAAGGCTACATAATTTGCCCAAGTTTACAGATGACAGTGGAAGAGCCAAGATTCAAATACAGGATATCTGGCTCCAGAGTCTTCAGAATTTCTGTGCTCTTAACCACTATATAAATCTGAGTCTCAAATAAGAAATACAGAAGGGATTTGGAGTGCAACAATCTATATTCTAAAGGAGAAATCTTGCTATTAAGGCAGCTGGAGTTTTATGAATTGAGTGAGGAGAAAGATGTACTTCAAATTCATAAAAGCAGGTCAGACTTTAAAAGTGGAAGTTAATGTAGCATAGTGGAATGTACACAGGGTTTGAGATCAAAGGCTCTGAGTTTAAATTAGATAAAGAAATTTAGTGACCTTGGGCAAATTACTATAGTCTCTGCTCCTCAATTCTTTTGAAGGCCAAATTAATGAAATTTGTAAAATACCTTAGAAAGTGCCTGGTACATAATAAATATGTTATAAATGTGCAGTCGTATCCTTGTTGCCCAACATTCTGTTCACATTTGTCTCTTCCCAAAGGAGACTAGACAAATAAATGTTCTCCTTAGAGTGGCCTAATCTACGAAGAACCATATCCTAGATCACATAGAGGAGATGGTGGCCTAGACAATATGGAGTGCTACAAATCTTCACTGTGCTTAGATTGAGAATATATTTCTGCTATCTTTAAGTGTTATGTCTCCTACCTCTAGAATAAGGATAATGTGGCAGACTCACCATCATCAGAGATTCTACCTAAGAATGATCACATATTAGTGGATCAGAAAAGCAATTTCATGGGCACCAAATTTCTTAAAAAAATAATGAAATATAAAAGATAAGTTTAGAACACCCAGCAATGAGAATAAATATTGTATTGTAAAATATTTATGTGGGCATTATATACATACATATGCACATATGATTATATACACATGCATCCAAAGGGTGGTATCAGCAGACACCAGAGCCCACAGGAGGAAATTCCGCTCCTTGGAGTTTTCCCACACCGTAGCTCATATACACTGCGGTTATGTCTTATTATCACCACCAGTCAGCCTGAGGGTCAATCCCTCCAACTGGTGAGCCAACAGCAATCAAGACTCAACTACAAGAGGAGTGCCTACATACCCATACAAGGGACACAAATGGAGTACCCAGTTCAGGTGATCAGGCAGACTGTTCTACTGGTCCCTATAGGACACCTACAATATAGGCTACCATGCCAAGAATGGTAGGTGTAGCAAATCTTCCTAATGCATAGAAACAAACACAGAGAGGCAGCCGAAATGAGAAGACAATGAAACATATCCCAAACGAAAGAACAAGAGAAATCGCAAGAAAAAGAAATGAATGAAATGAAAGCAAATTTCTACAATAGAGTTCAAAACACTGGTTATAAAGATGTTGAAAGAACTTAATAAGAACTTCAATAAAAAATAGCAAGTAAAAATAAATAAAAAATAAAAAATAATTAAGAATACACTAGAAGGAATCAACAGAAAACTAGATGAAGCAGAGGATGAAATCAGTGACTTAGAAGACAAAGTAGCAGAAAACACCCAACGGAACATCATCAAGGTGAATCCTAATCCATTATGATTGGTGTCCTTATTAAAGAGGGAAACTATGGACACAGAGACTGAGACACAAAGAGAGGAAAGAGATTTGAAGAGCCACTAGTAGAAGATGGCCATCTATAAGCTAAAGAGACATACCTGGAATAGGTTCTTCCCTCACATCCTTCACAGCCCAACTCTGCTTACACCTTAAGTTTAGACTTCTAGCCTCCAGAACTGCAAGAAAACAAGGTGCTTTTTGAAGACCACACAAAAACAGATGGAGCTTTAAGATGTTAGAAAAGCTCTGCTGAACTATGCCTCCTACAAAGTTCAGAAAAATTAGTTTCATTTAAAAATAAGTAACAGAAAATGATAAAAGAAAAATTCAAATGAAGTTATTATAAAGAAAAAGAGAATAAGGAGCAGAATGACATCTCTCCTCTCTGTGGGTTCATCATGTAAGGGAATTTTGGCTACAATTTTGAGAATTCATTATGTTGGCTGTAAAATGCTTTAGTGTTTTCCTAGTTTTGGGTCTGTCAGGTGATCAATTCATTATTTCTCTATGCTTGCTCCTTCACACATTGCTCAGGTCTTGTAGTTGTGATTTGCCTTCAGCCTCTTATATTGGGGCTCATGCTTAAATTTACTTTTTTGTAGATGCTATCTGTGAATTTATTGATCTATATTGTATGTATAGCTCACTCATCAGTTCTGGTTTCTGTGGTATATCCCTGCACAGCCTTTGGGCAGAAGCCCAGTTCTGGATACCTGGTCACAGCCCCTGTAATGAGGGGCTGCACTGTGACTTCAAGGGAAGAGGGGATGCTAGGTTCATTAAGGATTTTGGTTTGCTTGAAGGTGTGTGAGACAGACTCATTACCAACAAGCCTAGGATGAGAAACCTCCAGCACTTGGGTCACCCAAGTGTAAAATAAAAAAAAAATAATAAAAATACATATATTATATTAATTGAAAATAAGACCATAGGTATAAAATTTCAATTATGCTAGATGAAAAAGTTTCATAGACCTCCTGTACAACATCATTTTATAATTAACAATGTAGTTAAATCTTACAGTTAAAATTTTGTTGAGGATAGATCTTGTATTATTTTACCACAATAAAAAAAAAGCCATAAATCATTATGCACAGGATGTTTTAAAAAACTATCATGCCTATCTGTGTGTACATATATGGAATTAAATATATGAAAATATAAACAGTGGTACCTTTAAGGGTCAATTATGTTTAAAGCTTTGTTTTCTTTTTTTTCTATGTTTTATAATTTTTCTAAAGTAAAATTAAACTAAATTTATAACTACATTTATAAACAGAGACATACTCATAAAATTGATCTCTTCTGTTTCAGATCTCCTTGGTTCTCTCTTACATTTCTGAAATCGAAGAGGACTGGTTCATCAGAAGACAAATCTCCTGTCCAAAGTCAGACATCTCCTTCATTTGAAGCATGGATTTATCCCACAAATAATCATTTTTACCACTTTCACCATTCCAGTATTTTGGTCTTTCCCAGACACAATTCTTTCAACCTTGAGCATATAGAGGAATGCAGAGCCCTTTGTTCCTGTCCCTTCTGCCACCAAGGCTACTTGCTGCCTCCCTTTGCCTACCACAGGAACTTTTTCCATCCACACTTGTCCCTATAGTAGCTGCTGATGCTCCCACAGCCACTTCTGATTCCACTTTTGCTAGTGGGAGTGAAAGTTAAATAAGTGGCACATTAATTGTGAAAATGGAAACGGGAGTTTAAAGGCACTGCTCCTGCATAGGGTCCAGTAGCGGGTATAAAGTGAAGAAATGGTGAAGAGGTGTAGTGGATGAGAATATTGCTATGATCCTCTACACAGAATTTTGCTCTCTTGCTCTAAGGCTTGCCACAGGATCGCAAATGCCTATTCACATCTCCCCTGCCCTTTCTTGCTCAGAAATACCCATATCCCGCCTCCATCACCACCATTTTCGTTAAGTGCCTACAAGTACTGGACCACCTTACATCGGTAATAGCAAAAGCTGCTGCCTGGTCTGATTCACACTCTTCTCCACCACAATTTTTACTCTTTTTCTATGGTGCTGGCACTAAATTTATACCCAGCAGGAAAAATACCTGTGCATGCCCATCTTTTCAAATGTACAAGGAACATTAGGATCCACAAAAAAATCATAGTATATCCTCTCCACCCCCTCAAAATAGGTGTTTGTTCCCCACAAGAGCTCTCTTCTTTTCCTGTATTCCTATCCCAGGTAATGAAGGCCCTCACTGTTAGTCATATCTGAGAGAAGAGAGATTTCTGGTACAACAGAATCATTTTTGTCAACCAATCCTTCACCTCACCATACCTCCATACCCATTCCAAGGTGTCCAGATCTTTTCCTCTTTATCTCAGGGTAAGCTTATACTACCAGCCTGTATTTGGTGGTCTATAATCCTGATCATCTTGTCTGAATGATGTTAAGGGAGAGAGGAGTGGCTTATAAAACAGAGACAAAGGAAAGAGAATACTGCTATGATACCCAAGTACTCCTTACTCTCTGCCAGGACCCCAGAAGTTAAAATATAGAGGGTTGGACCCTAGGCATCAGGGCCTCCAGCATTGGCAGATACCTCCAACCCCTACTGGCCCTAGAGAAGTAGACATGTACACCTTCAAGTGACCATGCGAACTTGGACAATGAGAATACCAGGAATGATCACAATGAACTGAAGGCTCCATAAAAGTCCCTCCCCAGCCCATTCTTTGGTACTTATCAGGAAGAGAGGCCCTTCAATAGTGAATGATTTTGAAATATCCTTTGCTTCAGTGTAACAAAAAAAAAAAAAGTTGCAGATTTAAGCTGCCACCTCTGAGCAAACTTCCCTAAGATTCATACTACATAGAAGACACAGCAGGCAAGTGCACATGCTTTATTACTAGTTAAAATCAGAAAAAAAACCTGACAAAGGTTGAACTTGGTGAGCTGGGATCTTATGAGGGAAACTTGAGGACATCTTTTGTACACTGGAGGCTGATCTAACTTTCCATCCCCTGGTCACTACCCTGACTTCTTTCTTGCTTGTAGCATCTGCCTCGGGGTAGTAGAGAGCCCACAAAGAACATACCAAGTGAAAGACAAGGGGCTGAGGGCATTCACAAGAGTTCCGGTACCAGTCAGTCTATTTTAAATCACATTACTCTTCCCAAGAGAAGCACAATATCTGTCCTTGGACTCCATTTTGCTTTTTATCCACTCTTGACTGGAAAGGGACTTGAAATGAAAGTGATTGAGGCTGAGGGCTAGAGTGTAGAGCTAACACTCCCCTAAACACTGTGATTCTTTAAGAGAGTCGTACAATGGTCTTTCAGACAACCAGAATAGCTGTGCCTCTCAAGGGAGGAAATCAGCAAGGTAAAGTCCTGCTTGCATTCTCATGAAGCCACTTTCCCAATCTTGGCCACTGCTCAATTGTCTCACCCAGGACCAATAAAATGAGCAGTTATACCACTCAAGTCCTTTCTAACCAAACTTACTAAAAAGATTTATGTTGTTATGTACCAGATAATACCATATAGTTCCAGTTCTTAATACACTAGGCATCAATAATGTTGTTTAATGAGTTAAACAAAACTCATCAAATTTTCTATTATCTATAGAATTTAACATTGAATCCCCACTCCAACTCTTCTGAATTCCCTGCGTGCCCCAACAGAGAAAATAAATTCTAATAAAACTATTTTGCCTTCTTTTTCTCCCTATTAACTACCAAAGTATATCTTCTTTCTGACTTCTCTCACTCTCCTCTGCTGCAGCCAGTAGGGGGGGGGGTCTCACTAAGGCATGGGTCAGTCAGAATTGAGGTATGATTTCTTTGGGCTCTTGGAAGATCTATTGCGACAGGTTCAGCTTCTTAGCAACAAGCAAATTCCGTAGGGCTGAGACACAAAAACAGGCCCTCATCTGTAAAACTTAAACAAAGACAAGAAACAAACATGAACACTGCAATAGTTTACAAAGAAAAAATAGCATTTTCAAGAAAAAAGCAGTGCCCCTAAATTCAATAGAGCATATAACTCTAAAAAACACATGGCTGTTCCCAGCCAAAGACATGGAATTTCCAGGCAAATAAGAGGAGGGAAGGCTTTAATGACTTTGTGTCTCCAGGGAGTCACTCAATCAACATCAGCAATCCAGAATCCACCATATGTGACCTTAAGTGCAATTAGTAGAAATTCTCTATTTAAAGACTAAGTAGATGTCAGAAGCATGGTGGTGTGAGAACTCTACCCTGATCTCTCCCCTTGAAACTATAAGGAGCTGAACGCCTACATTTAAACAAATAACACATCCTGCACACAAGCACGTCTGAAAACCTGCTCATGAGAACATCAGAAGGTGCAATATTAAGGCGCATGAGACAGGGGAACAGAGAGACAGAGTCAGGTGCTGCAGAAAGCAGTCCAGAGCTCCAGGCAGGACAAAGGATAGAGAAACAACATGAGAGTTTCCTGGTCCTTTGAAGCCCCAACATTCTTGCCTGAGAGATAAGCATATTCCACACAGCAAAGACCAAGGAGCAGGGCAGAGACCAAGCATGGAGGAGCGACAACTGTGTCTTAGCAAACCATCTTTGCCAGGAAGAGAAACCTGAGTCACAGAGCTGATTGTCATCTTCCACCATCCCAGAGTACACCCTCCTCCTGCAGTACTCTCCCAGCCTGAGCACCAAACCAGAGGGAACTGCTCCAAACAAGAACTGAAACAGACCCAGATAAAAGGGAGGCAATATAGACGGAAAGTAACTGAAGCCTGACTCAGCATCACTGGAAGGAAAACAGTCATGCACAAAGCTGACCTCTCCCAATTTACCCCACCCCCATCAGTCAGGCTGATTCACAAAGAAGTAGCAGAGCAATACACCTAACAGTGGGAGTAGTACCAAGGCTTCAAGGCCTTTTCAGAGGTTTGGAATCCCAACACCATTCACATTCTGCCACAGCAGTGGAACCCTGGGACTGAGTCGACCTGGGCACAGAAAAGATACACACCCTTCAAGAGAAAAAAAAAAAAGGGCATCCTTAACCTTAAAGCAGGTATCTAGCAGGCCTGAGCACTGCAGGAGGCTTTGGTGCCATCTTCTGGAAATCAAAAGAAAACCTCTTCTTATCAATCTTCTAAAGAGAGATCACTCTGAAACATTTTTTTAAAAGACAGATTGCACTCCCATTAATGCTCAGGCAGAGAAATAGTCCATCAAACACCATGAACAACCAAGGTGACAAGGTAGCTCAAAAAGAAATTAAAAATCTCCAGAAAATAAGTTTAAATATATAGAAATATGCAATTTAGATGACGGAATTCAAGATTGCTCCTCTGAAAAAAATTCAATAAGATGCAAGAAAATCCTGATAGACAGTTCTAATAAGATAGAAACAAAATTAATGAACAATGAGAATACTTTACTACAGAGATTGAAACTCTAAAAAAGAACCAAATAGAACTGGAAATAAAGAACTTACAAAATGAAGAATGAAATAGCAAGCCTAGGGAACAGAGCTGACCAGATGGAGAAAAGAATGAGTGATATCAAAGAGAGAAATCTGGAAATGATGCAGATGGAAGAAGAGGGAGACTTGAGAGAGAGACAGAAAAAAAAAATAAAAGAACTCTACAAGAAATACCTGACACCATCAGGCAAAGCAACATCAGAATAATGCATATACCAGAAGAGGAGAGGACAGAGGGAACAGGGTGAATATTCAAACAAATGGTTGATGGGAAATTCCCAAATCTATGGAAAGAACTGGATTTCTGAATTCAAGAAGCAAAAGGAACACTCAATTAACTCAACCCAAAAAGGCCTTCTCCAAGAAACATTATATTAAAATTGGGAAAAATTTATGATAAAATTGGGAAAAATTTATGACAGAATTAATTTATTCCTTCATTAAAAATTAATGAAATAATTCTCAATGCAGCCAAAGGAAAAAAGACAGTAATCTCTAAAGGAAAAGCCATTAAATTATCATCAGACTTCTCAGAACAAACCTTGTAAGCTAGGAGGGATGCCGGAGCCAGCCAGCTAAAGTCAAACAGCACCTAAAAGAGGGGGGCAAAGCCTAAGGAAAAAAGACAGGGAAGCGCTTCAGGAGGGCATACAGTCAATGCTGCAGCCTCGAGTTTATTTAGCATAGCCCTTATATACTTTCTTTTTGAACACAATAGCAAGGCACAGAGTACATTACCATAGGAATGCGGACATTTACATCAGTTCCAATACATCCTTCCCTCAGGGTACAAACATCCTTGCTTTCTGTAAAACATTCCACTATCTTAAAAGGATTACTTTAGGAGGCATACCTCTCCTTCAGGGTCAGTAATGTTTAAGTCAACACCCTGCTTCCTTGAACCATTGTTTAAACTGTCTCAGCAACTGCTTTATGGCTATAAGCTATGTGATTTCTTCGGTGTCTCATAATGGCTCCTGACATCTCCCCCTTTCTTATTTATTAAAATGCCAAAGCTTTCCCAGCTATGGCGCAGATAGACTGTGCCTGTCTTAGGCGATCCTCCACAGGTCTGGGCCTTACTCGTCATTGGCACATGAAAGTCTTGCAATCATGCCCTGTCTTAGGTCTGTCCCAGCCCTGAAGGATTCTTACTCTTCTTTGACTACCAGCCTCTGCAAATGGGAGATGCAACATATAACTGGCTTAAGCCTGAGCCTGGAACCCGAGACCATGCATCTCTGCCCGAATCTCTAGCAGGGAATTGAATAAGTATTTCATCAAAGGAGGAAGCAGACATAGGCCTATAGTTATACAAAGGCCAAGGATAAAACCAAAATGAGCAAATGACCCAAAGGAGACCAGGATGGTAAAAAGCCTTTTAGATGTTGTAAAAATTTTGAAGCCTCTTCAGCTGCATCAAACTGAAGGGGTCCAGCCTCCTGCAGCCCCTGAATCTCTATGCAGTTGAATTAAATCTAAGGACATGTTAGCATCATGCCAGACCCTCGAAGATGAGAGCGCACGTGATCCCATCCATGTTGAGTTTCATTATAAATTTTTGAAGTAACACAAATCCACTGATGTGCTGCATGGCATTCCAAATGAGATCTCACTTTTAGACCTTGGATGCCATCTCCTAAATACATAACTAAACTGTATAATGCATCGAGCTTCCGTTCTAACTTGTTATCAATATTATCCTGGGTCCTTAAAGCCATCGCAACATTTTTAGACAAATTATTAGCAGTTTGCACAGTATGAGACTAACACCTGGAGACCCTGGTCAGCATACCAAGGCCCAGTAACATAAACAGGAATCATCACAAAAGAGATTTGATGAAAACCGTTACAGTAGTTCCTTCCAGAACAAAAGAAATAGTTAAATTGCAGTTATAACATGTAACATTAAATCTCCTTCCTTCTATGTTGATATTAATTTCACCAACCTACAACACATGCGGTGGAGTAACAACACATGCTGTTACATTCGTGTCTGCTATCTGAGGAGTCCATCCCACAGGGTGCAGCTCTCCCATCGCTGCGCCCAACTTCCACACAAGTTTGAGGAAACTCCTCATCAGTCCACCATAGTCCCACTATCCAACTGGGGTTCAATCTATAAACCAATGTGCCCGTTGGTTCCACCTGACTAATCCAGGATTTGTGTTGTTCTTACTAAAGCAGATGGGCAATCCTTCTCCCATTCCAGTATAATTAAATCCTGGTTCATTTACTCCTTGCATCTGCCCCAAAGATGGCTGATCTAACAGCGTGTGTCATTTACTCTCACCACAATTTCTGGGTCTTCCCAAATGGACAGATGCACAATTGGTGAATCAGGTACATAGGCCCAATACAGCTCTCCTTCAACCATCAGAAGATGGCCTATCAGCATCATCATAAGGAGCAGCTTTCTCTGTTCCTGTAGAGATATAAGCAAAACCTCGGCCCCATTTCAGTACCCAATCCCCTGTTAATCCTTGTAGTATACTGGCTGCTACAAAGGCTCACTGGCCTGTTTCACCCAATGCCGATGAGCTGCTGTGCTACCTTGTTCATCTTGATTTAAAAATTTAAAAAGTATATAATGCTCTATTAAGCCTTTGTCTCGGGTATACCATATTCCCCCTTTTTGTTTTATAAGCTTATCCTTCTTAGAAATGTTGCAGGAGACACCCCAAGGGTGTCTTCTGTGAACTCTGGTTTTTTCCCCTCTAACGCTTGCGCAAAACACAAAACAAAAACACAAAACAGACACTCAGACAAGGACAATTACTGGGGTGTAGGTGGGCCTAGAGAAATTTGCCACCTACACCTAGACAAGACTAAAGACAATAAACAGACTTTGACAACAGGGCACAGGAGGCGGCGTCCCGCTGCCTGGCCATGGTCCGGGAGATATGACTGCGTCCAGTCTCTCCACGGACCCCTGGTGACCGGTCAACAGAAACAGGAACAGAAAGGTACCTTTAAAAGCACTGAAATTTGTAATTTAGTCATTACTTTTCTCATTTCCAATACAAAATCAAGTTATCTTCACTGTTGACTCCATGCTAAAATGTCCTAAGTTTTAGACTAATTAACCAATAAAAGAAAAAGAAAATCATAAAAAGTTTTTAAATTCTACAATTTAGAGAAAAGACACTTTAACCACGCACATAATGCTAGAACCGTGAGCAATGCAAGTTTGTGACTACAAGAGTGTCTTTCAAAAATACAAAGATATTTAAGTAAATTCCCTTTTCCACCAGCGGTGTTAGTTTCCAATGGACTATCCAATGCAGTGGGCCTTCTAAAATAGAGAACAAATTAGTTAAAGCCATGTGAGGATAAAGGGAAGAACAGAACCAATTAATATCTCTCAATAATTTTTTGAAAATTATTAACAGTATTGAGAGCTTCTCTCCTAATTTCTATTTTTTGAGGAGTAAGTTTCTGTTGCAAAATTTCGTAACATCCCTTCCCGCATTGAGGACATAGTCCTGGTGAGCGAGGTGGAGGCTTCTGTGGGACCGGTTTCGAGGACAATTTCGAGCAAAATGCCCAGGTTGCTGACATTCAAAAACAGCCAGGGCTGCGGAGAGATCTGCCTCGATTGTTTCTAGTTTGTTGAAATATCACCTTCTTTTACTGTTTTCCCTTGTAATGCTGCGGCCATGGCTAGACCCTGCGTATATGCTGGTCCAATATCAGAACATAATCGAATATAGTCCGCAAGATTTCCTTTCTCCTATGAGGTCTGAGAGCGGCCTGACATGCGGAATTAGCATTCTCATAAGCCAGTTGTTTTACTAAGATAGTCCTGCATCTGATTCTCCTATTAGTCTTTTAGCCGTCTCCATGAGCCTGGCCACAAAATCCTGAAACGGCTCGTCTGGCCCTTGCCTTATCTTAGATAAATCTTCAGTTTGCCTTCCATTAGCAGGTAATTTATACCAAGCCCTTTTCGCAGCAGCACTTTATTTGTGCATAAGCTCCTCCTTCGTACCCTAATTGCTGATCATTCGCACAATATTGGCCTTCTCCTGCCAACATCTCATATGTGGTTAGTATTGGGGGATTCTGATTTCTATTCAATTCTGCTGTTTTTTCACATAGATCACAATATTCTGATTTCCATAGCAAAAAATCCCCAGGTGTGAGACAAGCTCGAGCCAAATTCTTCCAATCAGCTGGAGTTAGGGCTTCTAAAGATAACGTTTCCAACATAGCCTGAGTGTAAGGAGCAGTGGGGCCATTATGTGCACAAGCCAATTTCAATTCTTTAATAGATTTAAAAGGGATGGGGTTATACCGTTTCAGACGAACTGGCTGACCCTCCTCATCTCGAGCCTCTGTTCTGTTACAGGGCACATTAAGTGAAATCCCTGTGTATCCTCACCTCTTTCTATAGCCTGATGTAACGTAGTTTGTAAAGGTGAAAGAGGCTAAGGTCCTCGAGGTTACCTAACAACCGCAATGACCAGCAGTGGTTCTTCGAACGGAGGCGGGGGATACGGATCTTTGCTAGGCACTTTAAGGTTTTTCTCCCAGCCTCCCAGCCGTAAGGTTAATTGTTGGCACAGCAGTTTGCAAACCCTGAACAACTTTTTCTGATTCCTTAGACGTATGATCAGAGCTAGCAGCCGCAACAACTGGGAAATAGCCTCCATAGTTATGGAACCGTGCGGCTTCTTCCTCCAACTGTTTTGCATCTCTGGGGCTCAAAGGCTCCTCTCTCTCTTTAGTTAGCATTAGATCACAAGGTTTCCTGCAGCTCGTCTCAGGCAGGGCAGTAGGTCTAGTCTCATTCTCCTTTTCAAATGGCGGGACATCTCCTATATTGTCCCGTTTTTCTTCCCCTTTCTGGCCTTCCCAAGCCTTATCCCTCTCATGCCTGGGATCTAAACTATCTCTAATTAAAGTCCACAAGCTAAAAGTATCTGCAGGCACTTTGCCAGGCCCATGAGCATTATAATAATCTTGTAGTTTTTCTCTCACCTTTTTCCATGTTCCTATATACACCGTTTCCTCCTCAGGAAACCAAGGACAAACTTTCTTTATAAATTCTTAAAAATTACACAATTTGTTGATGAACTGCCTTAGCTCCTCTAGCGCGGAGCATATTCTTAAGCATATGTACAAAAAGCATGCGGCCGTTTCCATTTCCCATATTTCTTTATTTAAGTCGACTTTCCTCTCTTTTCTACGTATTTACACTTTTCTTTTCCTCTCTTTTCTACGTATTTACACTTTTCTCACTCCTGAACCGTTCCACCGCACTCACCTCTGCCGTTTACTCAGCTTTATACTCGGGGGGCCCCCTTTCTCCTGATGTGGCGGTCTTCACCTCAACGTTCGTCAACGTTCCGTCCCAAGCTTTCCGGTCCCTGTTCGGGCGCCACTTGCCGGAGCCAACCGGCTAAAGTCGAACAGCACCTAAAAGAGGGGGGCAAAGCCAAGGAAAAAAGACAGGGAAGCGCTTCAGGAGGGCATACAGTCAATGCTGCAGCCTCGAGTTTATTTAGCATAGCCCTTATACTTCTTTTTGAACACAATAGCAAGGCACAGAGTACATTACCATAGGAATGCGGACATTTACATCAGTTCCTATACATCCTTCCCTCAGGATACAAACATCCTTGCTTTCTGTAAAACATTCCACTATCTTAATAGGATTTCTTTAGGAGGCATACCTCTCCTTCAGGGTCAGTAATGTTTAACTCAAATCCCTGCTTCCTTGAACCATTGTTTAAGCAGTCTCAGCAACTGCTTTATGGCTCGTGACTTCTTCAGTGTCTCATAATGGCTCCCGACAGAGGGAGTAGAATCAAATATTCAAACTACTGAAAGAAAGAAATCACCAACCAAGAATAATATATCCAGCAAAGCTCTCCTTTACATACGCAGGAGAAATAAAGGCATTTTCAGACACCCATAAGCTGAGGAAATTCTCCACCGTAAGGCCTACATTACAGGAAATACCAAAAGGGGTCATTTAACCTGAAATAAAGGGGAAAAATACATAACAATGTATAAGATCAACAGGCGAACAAAGGTAGGAAAGTGCAACCCTTATTAAGAACAGGGTATAATAAGCTTAAATATCACATAATGGTTAAAGATTAAAAAATACTTTAAAAAGAAAAGAAGACAACAGCTACTGCAACTTACAAAGAAACATAGCACAAAGAGGGAAAATGCAAGATGACAAAAATAGAAAAGGGGAGGAAGTAAAGGTCTGAATCTGCAAAGGAAAATGGAAATAGGGCACACAGAAGAAAAAAGATTACTGTATGTATGTGTGTATATGTGTATGTGTGTGGTAACCACACATGAAACTCCAGAATTCAGACACATAACAACAACAACAACAAAAAACCCCACAGAATAGAGGGGAAAATCATAAAACATCAACAAGTGAAAATAACAGACAAAACGCAAGGACAAAGAAACAACAGAGACACTGAACTACAACAAAAGAAAAGATAAAATGGTTATAAGAAAACATCATATTTCAATAATCACCTTAAATGTAAATGGACTGAAGTCATCAATAAAAAGCACAGAATTGCAGATTGGATCAAAAAATGAAGCCCAACCATATGATGCCTTCAAGAGACACATCTCAGTTGCAAGGACAAATATAGACTGCATGTGAAAGGGTGGAAAATCACATTCCAAACAAGTGGCATCCTGAGAAAAGTGGTGTAGCCATACTTATATCTGACAAAATGGACTTCAAGATAAAATAGCTAATGAGAGACACAATGGACACTTCATAATGATAAAGGGAACGACGCAACAAGAATACATAACACTTTTTAATATTTATGCCCCCAATCGGGTAGCCCTGCAATGTATAAAACATTACTAACTGAACTAAAAGGGGTAACTGACAAAAACACAATTATAGTAAGGGACCTAAATACCCCACTGTCAGCTATGGATAGATCATCCAAACAGAAAATCAGTAAGTAAATATCAACCTTAATTGACACATTACACCAATTGGACATAATTGAAGTTTACAGAGCCTTTCATCCCAAAACAACATTCTTCCTTAGTGTACATGAAACTTTCTCAAGGATATACAATATTTTAGGGCAAAAGTAGCCTAAAAATTTTTTAAAAGACTGAGATCATACCAAGCATATCTTTGTTCATAATTCTTTGAAACTAGAAATCAACCATATAAATAAATTGGAAAGAACCACAAATACACGGAGATGAAACGACATGCTACTAAAGAACAACTGGGTCATAGCATAAATAAAAGGAGAGATAAAGAGAAACATAAAAAACAAACAAAAATGAAAATACACCATATTAAAACTTTTGGGACATCGTAAAAGAAGTAATAATAGGAAAGTTCATATCATTTTAAGCCTCTCTCAAACAAGATCCCTAATAAACAACCTAACTTTATGTATTAAAAAAATAGAAAAAGGAAAAATGAAGCCTAAAGTCAGCAGAAAGAAGAAAATAAATAAAAATTGAAGCAGAATTAAATAAAATTGAGAACAAAAAGACAATAGAATAATTCATGCAACAAATAACTGGTTCTTTGAGATGATTTATAAAATTGGCAGACCCCTGGCTAGACTCACTAAGGAAAATAGAGAAAGGACACAAACAAACAAAATCAAAAATGAAAGAAGAGATGCTATGACAGATACCACCCACAGAAATACAAAGGGTCATATAAAAATATTATGAAAAATTATATTCCACCAAATTTAATAACCTAGAAGAAATGCACAAGTTCTTAGAAATATACAATCTTCCTAGACTGAATCATGAAGAACTGGAAAATATAAATAAACCATTCAATAGTATGAAGATTGAAACAATCATCAAAAACTTTCCAAAAAGTAAAAGTTGAGGACTGGATAGCTTGACTAATTAATTCTACCAAACATTCAAAGAGTTAATACCTGTTCCTCTCAAACTTTTGCAAAAATTGAAAAGAAAGCAATACTTCTTAACTCATTTTATGAGGACAAGATTACTCGGATACCAAAACCTGATAAAGATAAAAGAAAAAAGAAAACTATAGACCAATATCTCTCATGAACACAGATGCAAAATCCTAAATAAAGTACTAATAAATTGAAAAAACACAACATATTAAAAATATTATAAACCAAGATCAATTGGACATCATCCCAGGGGCATAGACATGGTTCAACAAATGCAAATCAATTAATATGATACACCACAAGAACAAATTAAAAATAAGAATCATATGATCATATCAATAGGTGCAGAAAAAGTCTTTGACAAGATACAGCATCCATTTATTATTAAAATACTTAATAAAATGAGTATAGAAGGAAAGTACCTCCATGTAATAAAGGTTACATATAACAAAACCTCAGCTAACAAACTAGATTGATATCTATTGCCATACACTCAAATTAACTCAAAATGAATCAAAGACCTTAATACAAGACCTGAAACAATAAATTGCATAGAAGAAAACAGGTATTAAACGCATAGAACTTGGATTTAGAGAAGATTTTATGAATTTGACCTCAAAGGCAAGGGAAGTAAAAGCAAAAATAAATTAATGAACTCTATCAAACTAAATAGCTCTGCATAGCAAAAGAAACCATCAATGAATCAAAGAGGCAACCACTTGAATTGGAGAATATATTTGCAAACAATGCATCTGATAAGGGTCTAATTTCCAAAAATATAAAGAACTCACACAGTTCAACAATTAAAAAAACTTACAATTCAATTAAAAAAATGGGCAGAGGACCTGAACAGACATTTCTCCCAGGAAGACATACAAATGTCCAACAGATATATGAAAAGACGTTCAACTTCACTCGCTATTAGGAAAATGCAAATTGAAAGCACAATGAGATACCATCACACACCTGTTAGAATGGGTATCATCAACAGGACATATAATAACAGATGTTGGAGAGGTTGTAGAGAAAAAGGAACCCCATACTGCTGGTGGGATTGTAAATTGGTACAGACACTATGGAAAACAGTATGGAGGTTTTCAAAAAACTAAGAATAGAATTACCATATGACCCAGCCATCCCTCTTCTGGGTATTTCCCCAAAAAACTTGAAAACATTTATCCATAAAGATATATGAACTCTGATGTTCATAGCATCACTGTTCACAGTGGCCAAAACATGGAAACTGGAGTGTCCATCAATAGATGATTGGGTATAGAAGTGGTACATATATACAATGGAATATTACTCAGCTATAAGAATAGATCAAATACTGCTGTTTGAGACAGCATGGATGGATCTTGAGATTATATTACTATGAGAAATGTCAGACAGAAACAACTAAGAACCATATGAATTCACTCATATGTGGAATAGAAAACAATAAGTAACAAACTTGACAAGCAATCAGAGACTCATGGACAATGACAGTAGATTTGTGGTTAGGGAAGGGAGATGGGAGGTAGATAGGGATAAGAGGCGTCAAATATTTGGTGGTGAAAAGAAATTTAACTTTGGATGGTGAACACTCAATGTAATATACATATGACATATTATTGGATTTTACACTTGAAACCTACCTGTTTTCATTAACCAATGTCACTCATCTTACTTAAAAAAATAAAAGATAAGTATGATGCTCAAAAGTAGTCCAGCTTTGTTAAATAAGAATATAAATATTTATATATTTGTGCGTACTAAGAATGATAAAATGTGGTTAATTTAGGTAATGGTAATAGATTATTTAATTTTCTGTATCATAATTTTGGTTTTCAAATTTATGTGAAGTAAATGTTACTTTTTGATCAAAAGAGGGTCTTAGGAAATTGGTTTTTCTTTGGAGTGTTCCCATTCTTACTTACCATCCTGAAATTAGTGAGTTTTTCCTGGGTCTAGGCCTCCACTCTAAACTTTCATACAGACTTTCTTGCATTCATAGCAGGCCTTTTGCCATGAAAAATTCATCACTCTACACCATGGACAGCCCTAATTATTTGGACTGTAGTGTGAAGCAGACATTTCCAGCATGTTGCTACTGTTGCTGTTGCTGCTGCTGGAGCTTCTGCTTTCATGACTACTGAGTATGGGAATCTCATTGGGAATGGCACATGGAGTGGGAATGGGAATGGGAATGGGAATGGGAATGGGAATGAATGTGGCAGGGGCATTGGCAGAGGTTGTTGTATGGCTTGGACCCTGAGACTCGGGGATCCTGACATGTAAAGCACAGCTGCCAGGCTGCCATCTGGGTCCTCAAGTGTGGTATGCCCTGCATCCCTGTAGCCACCATATTGCCCTGTTCCTGTGCATCCACGGGCCATGCTGCGGCCCCACACTGTTGAGCTTCCGGTACAGGCACAGCCTCCTGAGGCAGTGGGTTGGCCTGAGCCAACCTCTCTACCTGGAGCAATCGATGGCGCAACACTTCACGCTCATCCCTCACCTAGTACAGGGAGGCCAGAGTGCTACAAAGCTGCAAGGCTCTGCCTCCTCACGCTCCTCAAGTAGCCGCTGCAGCTGGGAAGCCAGAGTCCAGGAAGCCATCTCATGCTCCTTCACCTGCTCCTGCAGCCACTGAACTCGGGGCACCTACTGATCCCTCTGCCTTGAAGCCACACACACGCTCAAGGCCAGCGCACTCCAGGTGCAGGCCCTCTTGAGAGCTCGCGGCACCTGAGGGTCAGGCAGGACAGCCCAAAGCCAATCCTCTACCTCATTCCAGAGCCATGAGCAGAAGGTCACATAGAAATCCGGGGTGCTCCTATTCATGAGGATTTCACTGTTGATGAACCTGATCGCCTCATTGTGGCGGGACCCACTGGCATGGTCCCTGAAGTTCACAGCCATGGCTGCCATGTTCTATTCAACCGATCCCTCACAGACGATGATACCCCTGCCCATCACTGCAGGTAATGGCTGCGGCTGCCGAGAAGTGCGTCCCTCACCTCTTTGATCAGTTCTAGTTCAGTTCTAGTCCTGGCCCCCTCCTCGGCCTCTCTCTTCCTTCACTCCTGTGTTTTCCTCACGAAGAGTAAAGCAGACTCTTTCATTACACCAACCCCTACTGGGCAACGATGTGACACGTCACAGGGACGATCTATGAGTCATGCCACAAAGACTGCTAGGACTGACTTCCCTCGGCGGACCGCCACCTATGGGGCTAAGTGCACATGGATGGCCAGGGGGCACTGTGGAGCTCTTTGAGACACTAACAGTGGCCACTCACATACCCAAGGGCTGGGATGGGAGTTTCTCACACACGCGCGCGCGCACGCACACACACACACACGCACACACACACCAGGCGTAAAAAAGGCAGAGTGAGTCAGAGGAGGTCAGAAAACTTCTGGGAAAGGGAAGGAGTACGGGTGGAGAAAACTGGGGTTTCAGGACCCCAGGTTCAGAGAGGTTAAGCAAGGTGTGAGCTTGGGTCTACCAAAACCCAGAAAAGGGGCAGGACAGTGAGAGGGAAGACTAAGCTCACACTACTGCCATGGGGCAGGTGATGAGGCTGCATGTTGGAGCAGCAGTAGGAACCAGAAGAAGGAGAGCAGAATATGCCACCCCAAAATATACCACTTTAGCAACTGATAATTTTATGTTAAAGTTACTTAAGAGAAACAGCTGGTGCCAGAAGGGAAGCTGACCCTCCTTAGTCCCCCTGAAAGCAGAAAATAAACCTTCCATATGAGAGGAGGGTAGAATACACCCTTACGACCAGAAATAGGGAATTTACAGTCAGAAGGCTGTATTAAAAAATAAATAAATAAACAAACTTGATTCTTCTTCACTAATTTTACTATTCCAAACCCAAAACTCTTTGTCTTGTCAATTCTTCACAAATGTATCATTTCTTTGGCTAAAAGACATAAAGGCTATGTGCTTTAGTCACTCCAAGTCTCATAGTTCTGTGAGAATCCCATACATATGAAATTAATTTTTCTCCTGCTGATATATCAAATGTTAATTTAATTATTAAACAAGCTAAAGCACATAAAGGGAAGAAGGAAGAAGTTTTCTGCCCTTACACAGATTTAGCTGTGTACACTGTATATGAGTGAAGGGAGAACCTGGGAACTGAGGAGGATTACAAAGCTAAAACCATTGATGAAAGCTGGCCAGGGACACTAGAAAGAGGACTGCTGTGACGGCTGAGTGGATAAAAAGGAAGGAGAAGCCAGACCAAGATGTTATAGGAAGCTATTAAGAACAAAAGGCCACAATAAGGATGAGTTACCTGACTCAATGACAAGGAGAGAAGGACATTCCAGATTTTGGCATTCTAAACGAGCATTCTGATGGATGGTGAGACAGTGTTTATGAATACATATGGGAGAAGTGCATCATAATGAAGATATTATACTGCAGATGTTTAGAGGGGTTTCCAGAGGAACACCACAAGCCATGTAGTTGGGATTTCCATTATAGAATGGGGGAGGGGAACTGCTCTTTACTCATCTTCTATTTTACCTCTCAATAGTCCTCCTGTCCTCAAGCCTTCTACATAGTTCCCACCTGTTTTGTCTCACAGAATAATGTTCTCTTCTCAACTTTAAAGCTACATCCCTCACCTGTAACTTGGATCCCAGCATCTCCCATCTACTCAGGGACTTCAATCCAGTCATAATCTCTCCACTCTCTCTCTATTTCAGCCCCTTTCTCTCTCCTAGCTCCTTCCAAGTTATGGTATAAGCATGTTCAAGCTTCTTCCATGCTGTATAATGTTTTCGTCTACATTTTCTGTATCTTAATTTCTACCCATAAAACTACAGAAAATATTATAAGGGCACCACATAAGGGTGACCCTCTCCCCTCTAATAATCCAAATTTCTTATAATTTGACCTTTCTGTAGTCTTTGACTCTGTTGACCACTCCCTTTTTGAAACTCAGTTCTCCCTCCTTTTTATTCTGTGACACCAAACTCTATTCATTTATGTTCTTTCTGGCCTCTCCTTCTTAGTTCCCTTTTGCTGTCTGCTATGTTTCCATTCACCCTTTAAATACCAGTATCTCCTTGAGTTTTGCCCTCACACACCTTAATTTTTTCCTTGGCATATTCCCTCATTTCAGATACTCTTTCTATGTAATTCCATCTATTCTCTTGTCCTAAGCTACCATCCTTAATTGCTGAATACTCCTAAAACTTTATATCCAGTCCTGTTTTGTGTTTCAAACTTCAGTTTCACCAACCAACAACTTCCTAGAAACCTCCACCTGGTTCTTCCATAGGCACAAATTCTCTACAAGTCCCAAACTCATCAATGCTATTTGGACAAATGGCTTCACAATTTCTTAATGTTTCTGAGGAATCTATTTCCTCAAAGAGTGGTTGCAAGGATGAAATAACAAGTATATGAAGTAATTGTCACTTTCATCATATTCTTATCAATATTAAAGGGATCTTCATGTAGAAGGCGGCGTTTTTATCTGGGATTTGAACAATGGTTAGAAATTAGATAAAGGTAATGAGTAGGAAAACAAACCCAAACGTGACAAAAAGATATTTCTCTGTCACTTACCAATTGACTGTGTGGCCAAGATTGTACCAGGTCACCTTGTTCTGCCATTCCAGTTGAATTATATTGCTCAATACATATGACAACAGCTTCCTATACTTTCATACTATTATGTTTTTAGAAGCTAGCATCTAGTTCCCCACTTACCTGTCTTCTACATTTAAGCTATTTCCATGGATGCTCTTTGATAAAGCTACACATTTGATACTTCCAAGGATCCACCATGTGTGTACTGACATTGTGATATTTCCAGGATCTATGTTGTCTTCTGGGCACTGAAGGCATTATCGGCCTCTTATTAGAAACAAAACATGTACTGTATATGAAGGTGGAAACAGAAGAGTTGTTGGAGAATAGAATTAGGACTATACTTGGAAAATACAGAAAAGTGAAAACACATAGTAAGATATAATTAGAAAGGTAAATGATTTTATATATAATAATAGGTCAGTACTAGAAAATAAAAATAAGTGGAAAATTCTGATATGACCTTGAAATATTAAAAAGTCACATTCAATGTGTTTATCTAGCTCTCTATATAAGTAACCATAGATAACAGTTTTTCCTGAAAATAACGTTTTCATGCTTTAACCAGTTCAACTTGCCAAGCGTTAAATATAAATATTCTAAGTTGCAGCACCATTTTGCTACTATATAAAAAAAAACATTTAGGTGTAAGAGGAGCAACTGTCAATATTACCAGCTCTAATTTCAAAATTAGCCCTAATCATTATTACATATTAAGTGAAAAATGAAGTAATTTAATTTAAACTGAAACTAAAGTTGTTAACTAATGATCTTTTCAATAATGTTTTGCATATTTGCATTATAAACAATAGTGATAGTGCTAATAAAAGTTTCTCTATCATTTAATATTTATACAGTAATAAATAACAGATAACTTTTTAGTACTTTATGTGCTATGTGCTGTGCATATTTTGTGTGCTTTATCTGATCCAATCATCACCACAGCCAAGTGAATTAAATAACAATATTACCTCCATTTAAATAAGTAAATTGGAGCTTAAGAAACCTAACTAATTTTTACAAGGACCTACATCTAGTGTGTGGAAGCCAGAAACTAATACCTTAATTGACCTGAGAACAAAACCCATGCTCTTAACAGTACACTCTATTACCTACAATGACACATTTACCCAGAAATCTGAGACCCAAACTAAGAAACAACATGATAGATGTGATAACACATGTGCAAAAGTCATACTAAAGAGAAAATATCAATCCAAAAGCAAGAACACAGCTTGCCTATAACCAATTAGGTAAACTAAAACATATTTTTTTAAATGACAAATGAAGAGGAGTGAACAATATGAAACATAGGAAAGCAGAAGTCAGAGTGTACAAATTTAAATTGGCATTAAAATTTGTACAATGTAGAGTATTCTAACCAAAGCATGAGAACATTCCAGTCCCTCGACCAGATCTATCTGTGAATGGAGACAGATGCATCAGACCACAAGAGTTCCATGACAAAATTCTGTGAAAATCATCTAACCAATTCTAGTTGTTTCTCATTACGTGTTCACCTATTGTCTCCTGATAATATTTGGACTTCCAGTATAACTTACAAGTATGGAGGGTACTCCCTGATCATCAATTTGTGTTGCAGATTGCTAGACTGTTGTGTTTACCATTGAAAACAAAGCAACCAGCACTAGAATTTTAGACAATTATCCTTTTTGAATCAGACTAATGTAAACTAGTGCCTGAGAAATTGGTAACATTTGGATACCTGATCAAATCGACCATCTGACCTATAGAGCTGAGAAGCATATCCTAGGATGGGTAGCCCCTCAAAGATACATCCATCCTAGGTGACAACACTATGTCATGATTCATGCCACCATTGGTTAACCTACATGACCTAGACTGATAGAGATAATCATTAAATTTTTGGAAAGTTTCAGATATGCCATTTACATTGTCTCTCATTGTCTGAAATCCCTACAAATAGTTGAAATCATGAATAATAACATTTTGGAAAAAGCAAGTTTGGTTACATGCTGTAGTAACTGCCAATATTCCACTAAAGCAACACTCCTCTAAGATGTTCTACTTCAAGAATTGACCTTCTATAACTAATGCAAATTAGCGATTGATTTTAGATTGCTATGATAGAATACTATTGCTTTTGATCCAATGTGTAGGTCATCATTATTCATATTTTAGTGGCAAGATTAGTGTGTCATATTTCCCAGAACAGATATTTCCTACTCTACATCTGAGGTCTTGCTTTTGTTGCTTTCTTCTCATCATTTTTTTTTTTGCCAGAGAGCTAAAAATATTACATTATCCTTCTCAGACTGAAATTTAAGTTGACAGAAGTTGGATGCAATAATATGTTCCCATACCTGCTAGTATAGTTGTATGTCAGTGGGACAAATAAACCCATGAGTGATAGTAATCCATTTGCTATCAATCCATACCACATTACAAATGGTCTTATGAGTGATGCCATAATAAAAACAGAAGAAATGTCTTATGTCTCTCCATTTCACAGGTTAATGATGCTCCTATAAGCTTTCTTTTATTAATAAATACCATGGATCTGCAGCTCTCATAATTATGTAAGCAACTAAAGAAGAATTATTTTTTTTAATCTGTATCATGTCTCGGAAGTTAGAAATCCCAGTCCTCTACTAACTGCTTTATGTAAAAGAAAGGGGACATCCTTCTATTAATGATAAATATTGCTCTTAGTTTCCCACTCAGTCCTCAATTTCCTAGACTCCAGATTCTGTACACATTACTGTTTCGTAACTGATCTTGCTAAGGTTACAAATAGCTTCCTAGTTGTAAGCTATTTATCAATTGTAAGGAAGATTTGTCAATGCTTACTTTACTGAATTTCTCCTATATTGGTAATGACAATCAATCCCTCTTTTCCGAAATTCTTTACTCTTGATCTCCAGGACACCACATTCCTTGAGTTAATTTAGTACATCTCCAACTATTCTTTTTTTTTTCTTTTGTGTATTGTTATCCTTGCATTTGCTCAGTAAATATTGATGTTTCCCAAAGTCTGTATCATTTCTCTTATCTTTTCATTTTACTCCTTTCCTCAAGTTCTCAACCTTTACCTATATATTCATAACTCCTACATCTACATCTCTAACCTATATCACTCATTCAGGATTAAGATTAATACTGAATGCATGCTAAATGTCTTCCATAAACCTTAATACCACAACTAAACTCACCTGTAAATACCATATCAGATACTCTGCTCCCTCCATAATTATTTGGTAACTATTGTCAGCGTCTACTCAATGACCAAACCTAGAAATTTCAGTCATCAAAACTCCTCTCTCTCCTTCCCTCCCTGATATCTAATTGGTGGCTATAATCTCAATATTCCTTTGGTTTGCCATCACTTTAATATCCACATTACCTAAGGTAACCATCATCATTTGCCTAGACAAGTACATCTTCCTAACTGTTCTCACAGCCTCTTATATATTCCCTTTAAAATTATCCTCCCAAAAGCTTCCAGGACAATCTATTTTAAAATTGACATATAAGCACCATGCTTAAAAATCATTCAGTGCCCATATGTTTTACACAGTAATTCCCAATCTTAATAATATGTTATTTAAGCTCTTCATGATTGTCCTTATTGGCCTTACCAATATAATTTTTATTCATTCCTTTATCAAATGCTACATTTGAGCAATGTGTTCAAGGCTTATAGTTCCTCACACATGCCTTCTTGCTTCTCATGAATTTCCTTCTCATGTGATTCTGCTGCTTTCTCTACCTAGTTTCAAACTCTCTTCACCTGGTTAAATTCTAATTATATTTTAATATTCAAAATAGGTATCACAATATCCAGAATAGGTGATCATCTTACCCTGACATCCCACATCAGTTTTTTCCACTGTTTTATGCACTACTCTATTTATTCACCTTTGTAACCTCAGTATCTAGCACAGTACTTGTTACATAACGCATGTCTACTGAATGAAGGAATTCCAAAGAGTAACCACTAGGTATTAAATATAGAGATTTAATGAAGTACTCTAAACTCATTTTATCCTTTCCTTTACAAATGTCTAGCCTTCAATTTCCATCTTCTCAGATTAAAGAAGCCCACTGTTTATAGTCTACTCTTGAAGATCTTACTCCTCAATCATCCTGATTAATTGTTACTTATATTTAGAACTTCTCCAGCTCAAACACATCTTCTAGATATGGGGGTAAGTTTTTCATTTTTTACACAAAATAGGCTATTGTATTTTTTATATTTAATATCCACCATGATTATGTTCATTATTTTCTAGACCTTTTGACCACATCAGCAGGCTAAATTGATGTCTTTGGCATTCAACAAATATTTAATAAGTTTATATTTTGTACTAGGAGCTGATGATTCAGCACAACAAATGATGACAACTAAAAACAAGACCCTTCCTCTCCTGGAGTTTGAATCTTGTTTTGGGAATAGGAGACGTCAACACAGACAACAAACAAGTAAAGAATGAAACAATAAAATATGCATGGCAAGGCTATAAAGAAAATAAAACCAGTGGATGCAATAAAGCATTCTTGGGTGCCTGGAAAGGCTATGTAGACAGACTCACAGCTCCTTTCTATAGGTGTAACTGACAAACTAGGTACACATTATCCTATGAATATAATTTGGATTATTTCCCTCAAACACATGCTGTGTACCACAATAACTCTCACTCACTTTCATGCCCATTCACCTTTAAAAGTCATTCTTACTTTCTTTTATCAGTATGACACATATTTCAATTCATTTGAGTCAGGGAAATGTTAAAAGCAGTCCCACAGAGTCCCTGGTTGAATTTACTTACCTCTTAGCATTTCAGATAGAGTGATCTCATAGATAATGACTTTTCTGTTTTAAAACATCCAACTTAGCATTTTATTACCTAAAAAGCTATGATGTCAACTGCTAACTTGGCAAATGTATTGCCAACTCATTCTTTCATGTAGCTTTATTCAACAAACACTTAGCAAACATTATGTTATAAATTTATGAAAATTAAAACCAGCATTTAAACTGATGAGACATCCCAGTTTCCACCTAACTACCCAGAGAAGTACATGCCTAGCATCAGTGTGTCCTTGTAGTTCCCTTCTCCTTATGTGCTCTGTAACTCCCTTCAAAGTGGTAAGTCTTTTGTGTTTGTGTGTGTGTGTGTGTGTGTGTGTGTGTGTGAAAAATTAACCCCAAATTTCCAACTGCTAGTGTTGGTGATAGAAATGAAGAGAAAGAGAAAATGAGAAGATCTAAGAAAGTAGTGATTCTTAGCCAGCAAAATAGAACTCTTATGTGGGAAAGCATAATGATTATTAAGTGGTATTTGCAATATTTAGAATTTCCAAATGTCTCTGGGTATGTCCTTTGTGAACATTAAGAGTCTACAGCAGTATTTTCTAAAATTGCCTGATCATAAGAATTATCTGGGCCACATATAGAAGATACAGATTTATGGCAAGTGCTATAAAGAAAATAAAATCAGGCTCTCTCCTTCTGGTTATCATTTAGGGTGTAAAGTGATGGCAGGGAATCTGTATTTTTAACAACTGTGCCAGGTGAATAAAGTGACATGCCAAGAGGAAACATTGTTCTGTATTACTTTCTTCATAGGATAAAGAAAGAACTTGTGAAAATGGATTGTAAATGTTTTCACAAATAATAGGTACTTGATAAATGTTTTCATACAATTTCCTTTCTTCTTTGTTTTTGTGGCCCTTTTATGAAATTGTTATACTTAAGGGGTTTGTATATCTCACCTCTAAAGCTCTGCTTTCTATGTGAAAGAGGAATCAAGTTCTTCTACGTTATTGTGAACTTCTCCCACAATTTTTCCATATAATCCCAACATTTTACTGACCCAAATGCCATATTACTTATCATGTCAAACATTCTTTGTAGTTGAATTCTAGTTAGCACTTTGTTTAGGTCATTCATCAGTGTTATTTTGCATTTATCATGATTTCTATTTGGTTTTCAAACCTCAATATTTTGTTGGGCCTAGAATAGTGATGATTTTATCCAATTTGTTATGCCTTGGAAAGAATATATTGGTATTACTACAATAGTATTTTAAGCAGGGCAATCATAGTACTAATTAGGGGAAGAATTAAAACTGAAAAAAATTCTTAATTCTTGGTCCAGTTCTTTTTATATGCTACCCTGCCTCTCAGCATGGATTAATATAAACAATTATAAATGCTCATTTTAGAACAATAAACAAATTATTAGCTATTATTTATTCTAGACATATTTATACTGATACATATGTAAACTATTTGTACTTAAACTGAATAATATTTGGAATAAACGTTAATTTAAATATTGAATTATCAAGTAGAATTTGTGGCATTATTATCCATTTCTAAACCTTTTATCCTTTTACATATCAAGACTAGATAGTCAGGTTTAACTGTAAGGCAGAAAAAAACATACTAAAATGTATTTATTTCTATTTACTTGAGTTTCTCGGAAACGACCTCATAGGGCAACTTCCAGTAATACATAGATTTTTAAATGTGGTATGTCACCTAATAGAACTCAACAGAAATTTATGGGCTAATAATAAGTTATTTTTGAACTGATATCCTCCTTTATATTGTTAGTTTCCCACCCATATTCCCTGTTTCCTAAACAAGATGATCAGCTCCTAGAAACCAAGAACTGCATGATAAATCTCTGGTTTTTATCTAGAACTTAGTAAATGTGATTTAGTAAATGCGTGCTATTTGGTTGATCATCTTCTCACAATGGGACCTCCTGAGATCATCTAACTAGTTTAGACCCCTTCCTAAAACTAGGTGAATGACTAAACCACAGTTCATACAAACTGGCAGCCTACAAGCTAAATCTTGCATTCATATAATAGTTGTCACCAAGTTTTTAAAGAAAACAATGTCAGTAGTCCTACATATACATCTCTCTGACTTTTATTATCTGCCTGTCATAAAACAGCCACTAATTTCATTCTTTTGAATATATCTAGAGGTTAAGACTTTAATATATGAATCATCACCCAGATAATCAATAAAGTTTACTTGGTAACCAACTCAAGCTTCTCCATTTTTATTATCTTTTCCCTTTTCCACTTCTTGGTAGTCAGACACTAGACAACATCTTTTTACATTATAAATCTTATATTGGAAGACTACAACAAAATAACCCTTAGCCATCCATTCTCCAAGAGAAATAAGCCTAATTCATGTTACTTATCTTCACAATTGATTTTCTGTAGCTTTCATTCTATCTTCCTGCCTACAATTTCACCTTCTCCTATACCCACCACCAGTGATTTGAGCTAAATGTAAACAGAACCATGTTAATTCCCCTACCATAAACTCTTTCCCTGGCTCCCCATTGACTATATGATACATTTGAATCTCATTAGCATAGCATACAAGGCCCTAAGAGCATCATTTATATCAAATTCTTTTATGTAAAATCTCTTTGCCCTATAAATAGGACATAAAAAAGTTATTTCTGGTGATAACTCTTATTATGGGCTAGGCTCCTAATTTAAATTCTTCTAGATAGTTAAAGGGGCCAGAAGTTTCTCTTGAGCATGCAAGGTCTCGGTTGTCTTTAGTGCAAAATAATCCACTTACCACAGAGGCAGATCTCAGGGTAGATAGTTCTGAATCCCTACATAACAGTTTCTTCCTAGATTGATTTTGTCCACTGTTAACAAAAAAAAAAAAAAACAATTAATTATTAATTAAATTAATCTCGTTAATCTTTGTAGGTGCACCCAAAACTCCAGGTACACAGTCCTAATGTGTGTGGAATGTTAGTAGATTATTTTTAATAAATGAATGGTCTGAAGCTATTTTCTGAAAAAAATCTCCAAGTTATCCATATATCATTTAAAATTCAAAATATATATATATATTCTTATAGAATCTGAACTAGTTCAGAAAATGGTAAAAAGAAAGATGACTTATGTGCTTTTGTATAACAGATTTTTAGAGGTTTAGTGATATAAGGGAACCATTACAATCAATTAGTCTCACTTCCATTTTACTGTTTGAGAAAACTAAGTCTCAGAGTTTGCATATTTGTCTAGGCTATGTAGGTAATAAGTAGCAGAGCTGGAAATCAAAGCAACTATTCTATCTTTTCAGTGTTTTTACTCCACTACACTAGAAGGACTTAACCATTTTTTATTTTGTGCCACAGACCCTTTTGACAGTTTGGTGAAGCTTATGAAACTGTTCTCAAAATAATATTTTTAAATAAAGAAAATACCTAGATTACAAAGTAACTAAATGTATCAAAATATAGTTATCAAAATATTGTGATATAGTAAAATATACCTTCATTAAAGCTTTAAGATCTATTGACAGGTTTTAAAAACTATTCTAATATTGCAGAGGTGATGAGCATGATATTTTGAGATATCTGGAAGGACTAACTGTGATTTCTATTGATGATAGAGTGTCTGATACTTCTAATACAGCTGTGGAGTTCTTTTTATTTACCTTGATAATTGAAGGAAGTGCTAAATTTCAGTAACAGAGTAGTGGAAACAAGAAAATAATAATTTTCTCATAAAAATTCATGGACACAAGATAATTGAACCTACACAGGTGATAAAATTGTTTATAACTTGACACACATACATACATATTCACATGAGTGCAAAATTAGAGAAATATGAATACGATCAGTAAATTGTATAATGTTAATATCTTGGCTATGATATTGTTCTATAGTTTTGCAAGGAATTACCATTGGGAGAAATTAGATAAAGGTTACATAGGACTTTCAGTTAAAAATTCATACTCCAGTTAAGAACCCTTGCACTAAAAAAATTATATAGTGTTTCCAAAGTTTTCTTGAAGATGTGTTCCAAGACATATGAAAGGTATTTGGAAGTCAAGAAATTTTTTAAAACATATTTTTGTATTTTTTAGTTATAGTTAGAACATGATATTATATTAGCTTCAGGTGTATAACATAGAAATAAGACATTTATATAACTTATACAGTGATCAGCCTGTATAATGTGATTTATCAGCCTGATAAATTGTTATAGTCTTTGTTTCAAAGTTCATTTTGCCTGGTATAAGGATTGCTACCCTTTATAGTGATTTATCAGCCTGATAAATCTAGTACCTATTTGACATTATACAGTTATTACAATATAGTTAACTATATTCCTTATGCTATACTTTACATCCTCACAACTATTTTGTAACTTCCAATTTGTACTTCACAATCCCTTCCCCTCTTTTACCCACATCCAAAACCCTCTCCCATTCTGGTAACCTCAAAGTATTCTCTGTATCTATGAATTTTTTTCTGTTTTGTTTATTTATTCCATAGATTCCACACGTAAGTGAAATCAGATTGCATTTGTCTTTCTGTCTGACTTACTCCACTCAGCATATTACCTGAACAGGTTTATCCATATTGTTGCAGATGGAAAGATTTTCTTATTTATTTATTTATTTATTTATTTATTTATTTATTTTATGGCTGAGTAATATTTCATTGTATATGTATGTATACCACCTCTGATTTACCCATTCATCCATTGATGGACTCCCAGGCAACTTCCACATCCTGGCTACTGCAAATAATGTTTCAGTGAACATATGGATGCACATGTCCCTTCAAAGCAGTATTTTGGGTTTCTTCGAACAAATACCCAGAAGTGAAATTAATGGGTCCCTCTTTTTCTCTTGTTATAGTCTTTGTTTCAAAGTTCATTTTGCCTGGTATAAGGATTGCTACCATATATATATATATATTCATTTCTATTTTAATGAAACATCTTTTTCTATCCCTCCCTTCATCTGTGTGTCCTTTGATCTTAAGTGAGTCCCCTGCACATAGCACATGTAAGATTCCTATGTTTTCATCCATTCAGCCACCTCATCTTTTGACTGGAGCATTCAATTCTTTTTCATTTGAAGTACTTGTTGACAGATACATCGTTATTGCCATTTTACCATTAATTTTTTATACATTTTTTTTCTTAAAGAAGTCCCTCCAATATCTCTTATAATACTGGCTTGTGGTGATGAACCTTAGATTTTTTTTTATCTGGGAAGCTATCCATCTGTTCTCGATTCCAAATGTCAGTCTTGCTGCGTGGAGTAACCTTTGTAGTAGGTCCTTGCCTTTCATCACCTCAAATATTTTATGCCAGTCCCTTCTGGCCGGCAAAGTTTCTGTTGAGAAATCCTCTGACATTTCTATGGGAATTTCATTTTAGGCAGCAGACTACTTTTCTCTTTGCTCAGCAAGGTATGGGAGGACACTGAGACTAGATGCTGCTTTTTGGGTTTTGTGAAACTTTGAGAGATTTTAGGAAAATCCACAGCATGGGCCATTTGTATGATAAAAAAAAACACTAGAAGCAGTTCAGGTGGGGCGGAAAGTCGGAGAGGCAAGGTCTCAGGAAATCACCATAGCAGGGTGATCTGTGTTAGCCAGGTTGATGGAGGCTCAGATATAGTGACTACTTGCATTTTCACACCAAGAACGGAGAGGGCCTAACAAAGGAGCAATGAATACTGCCAGCACTTCTGTCTGAGAGAAAGCCACCCTCCAAGTGTTGCCCTGAAGCCAGACAAGTCAGTTCCTTTCTGTATGTCCCTGGCACTCCTCGAGCAGTTGCCCTAGAATTGAAGCTCAGAGCAAGTGAGTCCGTCACCAAGTAAGTCCGCTTGTGGGCTCTTTAAGAAATAAGTCTGTGATACCCTCAGCTTTCTGTCTCACTCATCCACAATCTCTGCGAGTTTTCACAGCTAGAGGTTGTGAAGATTTCTCTTCCCAGTGCTGGAACCCTGACCTGGGGAGCCCCTACATATGCTGCCTACATGAAACTCACTTCAGATTAAAAGACACACTGAAAGGAAGGGATGGAAAAATATATCGCTTTGATGAACCTAGAGGTACTGTGCTGCATGAAGTCAGACAGAGAAAGACAAATACCACATGATTTCACGTACATGTGGAATCTAAAGAACAAAGTAAACAACAAAAATGGAAACAAATTCATATTACAGAGAATATTTTGAGGGTACTAGATGGGGAAAATGGGTTTGGGAATATAAAGTGTAGCTTAAGGAAAATAGTCAACAATGTTGTAAAAATATGTAAGGGAGAAGAGGGGTACTAGATTTAGTGAGGTGACCGCTTCATGAGATATATAGATCTCTAATCACTATACTGTGCAACTAAAACTAATATATTATTGTGTGCTAACTATAATTGGAAAAAAATTCATTGAATTGAACAATGTAAATATGAGCAACTAATAGCTATACTCAATAAAGCTGGGAAAATAAATAAATAAATACATAAATACATAAATAAAGCTGAAATAAACAAAAAAAAGAGTGGGTTACATAATTTGCAGTGCCTAGGGCAAAATAAAAATGTGGGGTGCCTTGTTCAAAAAGCAAGGGGAGAAGTATAGTTAAAGATACTAATATATTAATGTTTCTTTAAAATATTTAATTACATATAAAACATAATAAGGATAATAGCAACACATGAAAATTGACATAATCTTGCAAATTGCAAAAATCTATTTTTTGGTGTAATAATTTTATATAATACAGTAAATGATAATGCAGATGCTCCTCCACTTATGATGAGGTTACAGTCATGACCTTTTACTCATTGTAAGTTGAAAATATCATAAATCGAACATATTGTAAGTCAAAAATGCATTTAATACACTCAACCTACCAAACATCACAGCTTAGCCTATTGTACCTTAAACACGAACACAATATCCAAAAAACAGCAGGCAACACAATACACTCACGATCATGTGTTCACTGGGAGCTGTGGCTAGTTGTTGCTGGCCAGCATAATAGAAGAATACTGTAATGCATATTGCAAACACTGAGAAAAGATCAAAATTCAAAATTCAAAGTACAAAAAACAGTGAATGCCTATCACTTTTGCACAATCATAAAATTGAAAAATCATAAGTCAAACCATTGTAAGTTGGATACCATCTTATGATGTGATATCTTGATTCATTGAAAACTTTTTCTCCCTCACTTTTCTGTAAATTCATTTATTTACTCATCAGGATGTATATTTGTAGACACTTCTTTTTTTTCTCTCAGCTTTATTGAAGTATAATAGACAATTAGTTGCTCATAGTTATATCATACAATTCAATGAGATTTTTTTCAATTATAGTTGGCATACAATAATATATTAGTTTTAATTGTACAGCATAGTGATTAGAGATCTATATAACTATGAAGTGGTCACCCCACTAAATCTAATACCCTTTTTTCCCCTTACATATTTTTTACAACACTGTTGATTATTTTTCCTTACACTACACTTTATATCTCCTTGACTATTTTGTATCTATTCATTTGTATTAATCCCTTTGCCTTTTTCACTGTCCCACAAACCCTCGTCCCCCATCTATTATCCCTTAGGATATTCTCTGTAATATTAGTTTCTTTTTGTTGTTGTTGTTGTTATTGCTTATTTTGTTCATAGATTCCACATGTATGTGAAATCATTTGGTATTTGTCTTTCTCTGTCTGACTTACTTCATTCAGCATAATACCCTCTAGGTCCATCAAGGTAATATCTTTTTCAACCCCTTCCTTTTACTCTGTGTGTCTTTTAATCTGAAGTGAGTCTCCTGTAGGCAGCATATGTAGGGGTCTTGTTTTCCTATCCATTCAGCCACCCTATCCGTTGGTTGGAGCATATAATCCTTTTTCGCTTGATCTATTTGTTGATAGATATGTAGTTATTACCTTTTTTTTCATGATTTTGATACACGTTTTTCTTCTTAAAGAAGTTTCTCCAACAATTCTTGTAATACCGGCTTGGTGCTGATGAATTCCTTTAGCTTATTTTGTCTGGGAAAAATCTTTAATTGTCCTTCGACTCTAAATGATAGCTTTGCTGGACAAAGTATTCTTGGTTGTAGATCCTGGGTTTTCATCAATTTGAATATTATGTGTCAAATCCTTCTGTTCTGCAAAGTTTCTTTTGAGAAATCAGCTGCCAGTCTTATGGGTGCCCACTTGTAGGTAACTAATTGTTTTTCTTTTGCTGCTTTTGCAATTATCTCATTGTATTTAACTTTTTGCATTTTAATTATGATGTGTCTTGGTGTGGGCCTCTTTGGGTTCTGTTTTTTGGGGATTCTCTGAGCTTCCTGGAGTTTATGCTGATATCCTTCACCAGATTAGGGAAATTTTCCATCATTATTTCTTCAAATATATATTCAACTTCTTGTTCTCCCTCTTCAGGTACCCCTATAACACAGATACGTTACTCTTAATTTTGTCCAATAGGCTCCTTAAATTATTATTATTTTCTTGGTTACTTTTTCTTGCTGTTCTGGTTGGGCGTCCTTGGCTTCCCTATGCTCTGTTTCAGTGGCTTGATCTTCTTCTTCATCCACTCTATTGATTCCCTCTAATATACTCTTCATCTCAGATAATGTATTCTTCATTTACGACTGGTTCCCTTTTATAGTTTCCCTTTCAATTTTTATGTTTTTATCCCTTTGTTAAAGTTCTCACTGAGTCCATCTACACTTCAGTTATTTTCATTGAACATCTTTATAAATAAGTGTTTTGAATTCTGCATCTGTTAAACTGCTTGATTCCATTATATCTGGATCTCTGTTATGTTCTCTCATACGGTTTCTGCTTCATTGTCTTCCCATTTTGGCTGCCTTTCTGTGTCTGTTTCTATGTACTAAGCAAAGCTCCTATGTCTCCCAGTCTCATTAGCATGGCTTTGTGTAGTAGGTGTCCAGTCCTGTAGGCATAGTCCAGTAGGCATAGTCCTGAGAGGGGTTTAGCTGCAGGCCAAGTTCAGCCCCAGCCTATGCCCTTCCAAGACCACTTGTTAAGACTCAGCAAGGAATCTACAGATGCTGTTCTTATATTTGCTACAAGAGGTCACGTCAGAAACTGAGGTCAGCTGCCACCAGTTTGAGCTGGAGGTGGCTTGGGTAGGTCCACAAGTTGGGGGAGGTAGAGTTTCAGGGAATCCTCTGGGCCAAGTGATCTCTGTTATCCAGTTTGATGAAATCTCAGCTATGGCAGTGCTGTGTCTGCATGCTGGGAGTCGGGAGGGCTTAACAGAGGAGCAATGGATACCACCAGCACTTCTGTCCAGTAGAAAGACTCACCTCCGGCCCTCCCTCTGACAACTCAAAGTTTCCCTGTGAGTTCCTGGTGCCCCCTGAGCAGCCCACCTGACGTTGGTGCTCAGAGTGAGCAGGTATCCCTACAAAAGTCCGATTGCAGACACGGCCCCTTTAAGAGGACCTTTCACAGCAGCCAGCTGCAGCTGCTGATACCTCTGTCCCACTCAGCCACTGGGGACCAGGCAGCCTGTGTCTTCACCCCCTTTTACTTCCAACCATTGCAGGGTGATTTCTTACTTCTCTCCCTAATTGTAGTGTGTCTCTTCAACTAGACCCCCTCCCCCCCCCACTCCGCCAGGCAACTCTGCTTGTTGTTTGCTTCCTGTTCCCATTTCAACTTTGATGTGGTCACAAGAGGGGATATATGAAGCTCTCTATTATCTACGCTATTTTGCCCAGTTCTGTAGCCCACTCTTGTTGCAATGATTACTGTAGAATAAGAGAAACAGAGACAATCTTAGCCATTCTTCAAGTAAATTAGTATTTTTAGTAGATCAAGCATTAAACATATGAGGCTATGTTGTTAAAGTAATTGCTTTTGTCTGCTCAGGATATTTGCCCAGCCTCGGTTCTTATAAAAATGAACATGTGACCCAGCCTGAGACCATCACAGCAACCCAACAGTACTAATGTAGGGAGGAGGCAAGAGAACGAAAATGTTAAATCGAGCTATATTCAGAGACTGCAATAAACTGATCAGTCCTATAGCCAGACCTTGAGAAAACCTTCAGAACAAAGGAAGGTTGCTGCTGATGAGATCACTAACAAACCATTTCTCCATGCCATTAGGGAAACAGAGTCTTTGAGTGGTGCTTTACACAAAATAACATCATTCATTCCCTATGGCTAAAACCATGGAGAACCTATGGATAAAAGGCTGAGAATTGCCAACAGGACTTTTTAAGCTACATAGTCATACCTTTCCACCCTACACACACTCTTATCTTTTCATACTGTATGTCGATACTATCAAAGGAAAATGGGTAAACAAAGTCTTTAAACTTAATTCACAGAAACTAAAGAATGATATATAAACTGAATTCCCCAGGGTCCCTCTCAGTGCCTTTACTCTATCTCTCTCTGTCCTTGTGTCTGTCCCCCTGGGTCACTCTCGGGCTTTCTCACTCTCTACTTCTGAAAGGAGACCACACTCTGTCTATGGAATATTACCCCTTCTCTAATAAACTTTCCTTTTGACTCTAACTTTGAATTGCATGTGAAGTCTTTCTTGCTCAAACACTCTCTCTCAATCCAGGCCCACTTGGGGGAAATTTGCCCTAGCCTGCATCATGTATGATCCCAATGATTGGCCTAGTAATAAGAATGTCATCCTTGCATGTAATTAGTCCTTCATCAGAAATTTTCTACTAGAGGTGGTGGTGGTGAAGTGTCTCTCTTACTTATAGTCAAGTAACTGCAGAGGATATCAAAGAACTATAAAAGACGTGACTCTAGGGGTTCCAAAGGCTATTTTCTCCACCAAGTAGAAAAGCCTGAGAGAAGGAAGCTAATATTCAAAGAAGCCAATGGAAGAGAGGACGGAAGAAAAAAGAGAGAGAAAAATAAAGAAAAGGACCCATAACACTGAGACCCTACTTTACAAAACTTAGATTCCTAGAGCTAACTGCCCTGTCCTTGCAGTTTCTTTCTTAATTCAGAGCATTACCCTATATACTTTTGATACTTCATTTCCTCCATATTCTTGCTGTAGTTGGATTTCTATCATTTGCAATCAAAATAAACCTAACAGACAGATAACAACTTTATATGATGAAAATTATAGTGCAAAACTTTGTATTTTATAATGTATAAAATACATGTAGTAGCTCATTTGACCTTCACATCAGTTCTGTGAGCAAGATAGGATAAATATTATTTCATGTGTTCTTCCATACATTAGATGGCAAGTTTCATAAGGGAAAAATCTGTATCTTTTCCAATTGTATAATTACCCAATAACCGACTGTGTTTTAGAAATAATGAAACTGGCTCAGGGAATATGATTGACCTCGATTATACAAATGGTAAGTGGCTGGTCAACAACTAATTCTCCTTGATATCCAGTATTTTCTGTTTCATGATAGGCCCTGTATTGGGCATTGAAGACACAAAGGTAAACAAGATCCTTGTCCCTGCCCTCAAAGACTTCAGAGTCCAGCACAATGGTTCACAAGGATGAATTCTGATAAGCCCCATTTCAACCTGTTGAAATGACTGTCTGGTGGTAGGTTTGAGTTAACTATTTTTTAAAAGGGTCTCAAGTTGAACGTTGTTTATATATTTCATTACGTTTTAATTTTTGTCAAATGATACAATAATTTCCTGGATAAAAATGATCCACTTCCATGGGAAATCTTCCACATTCCATGAAGTACAAAACCTGGCACATGATTAACTAGCTGTATTGCTGCACTCCATATCTCTACTTCAATAGTCTTCTTCAGAGATGACATATTATGGTACTTAAAAGATTGTGTTTTTCAATCTATAGCGATGCAACCCTGAACAAGCCCGATCCCTTCTAATCTTGGAAGCTAAGCAGGGTCGGGCCTGGTTAGTACTTGGATGGGGGAGACCACCTAGAAAGACCAAGTGCTATAGGCGTAAAAAGTAAAAATGAAGGGATTGTAAGCTAACAAGTTCCTTGCAATTTGTGAGGTCAACAAAGGGTTGCCTCACCTAAAAAAGAATGTGTTCTTGAGACAAATAGAGCTTGATCAACTCATAGGTCTGCTACTTATGAACTCTACTAGTACTAGAAAGTTTCACAATCTTTTTATGATTTACTTATCTACAGTATGGGGAAATAACTACTTATTTCACAGGATTAGATGTGAAGGCTAAATGTAGTTCACAGAATTAGATGCCAGCAATGTAAAGCACTCGACCTACATTTTGCAATGTAATACATTTTAATTTTTTTCCTAACCCTAAATTAAAATAAACTATAATAAGTACTGACAGGTGATTAAATAATCAGAGGAGTGTGATCTATAGTAAATAGAAGGCATGAAAAATGCTATGATAGTACACTTTAATGATAAATAAATAAGAAAGGCTTCCAGACAGAATTTTTTATGACTTTACTACTGAACATATTTATTTACTTCTGCTTTGACATTAATATTGCTACTACAACCACTTTATTTACATGACTTAGTTTATGAAACTTGCATGGTTAATGGAATTTGAAAGTTAACATGCATTACAAAGTAAACTGTTAAATCTATAATTGAACTGGACAAGCACACTCATTGCAATTTCTGTTTTCCTCATTTACTTCCCTTTCGAAAATAACACTATCCAAGTTTGGGAGAAGGAGAAATATTATTTAAGTCTGTATGTGAATTTACAAGTATTAGACAGATTAATTTAAATATCTTGTTAATTATAATAATGTTTTTGCTTTTTTATTCTAATTTTCAAGAGATTTTAATAGCAAATTAGCATACACTGATTAAAATTTAAATTGACAAAGGCTTTGATTTGGAGAACATAAATTTTATGCAAAATATGTCACAAAAAGATTTATCTCAGAGTAGGATGATCCGGTAAAGTGATGAAGATGTATATAGATCAGATACCAGCTTCATTTCTATAATATTTTTCTTTAAGAATAAATAAAGAGCTGCCTTCAGAGGCTGCCATTCTAAACACTTTTCATGAACACTTTGATAGTTACTCAGTTCTATGAATTTATTTAATATTGACAACTATTGTGGATATTTTGACTTGCTAAAGACTTATTTTGTTTCATAACATTTCCTTAGTATAAATCAGAGGTCTGCAAACTGCAGCCCATAGGGCAATCTAGTTTTATAAATGAAGTTTTCTTGGAACATATCCACCCATGTCCAATCATTTATATATTGGCTGCTTCCTTGGCTATGATGGCAAAGTTGTGACAGAGACAAAAGGGCTCTTTATAGAAAAGGTTTGCTGACCTCTAGTCTAAATCATTCAAACCACTACATCATTCTCCAATATCTTGAATCAGCCCCACTCCACTAGAAGCTTTGTCACCCAATTCTAGTCCATATGCTCAATGCTTTGAAAGGGCAAAACTCAAAATGTTAGCTTTTGGAGTAAGTAAAAGTTTATTGATCAAGAAAACATCAAGCAAGAAGATGAAAGATTTAGTAATGCCTCGAATCCATCTTGCTCACTGAACTAGATTAAGGGTTTTTATAAGGGCAGGAGGAACAGGTATGCAGAAATGCTGGTGGGGTAAGTTTTAATTGGAGGACCTTGAAACTTGGCCATTTATGGTAAAAGGACATCAACACTGGATCTTCCAGGACAATGAAACCTTTGCTTCTGAAAGGATTCTGATGTTCAAGTTCTGGGTATGGACTGGTCCTTTGGTTTCATGAAGGGAGTGGGTATGACTTTTGTTCTAGGACAGCTGGAGGTCAAAATTCTCTCTTCTGTGCATGCTTCAGCTACATAACTTGCAGTTTTGTGCTGTTATCTCTGAAACATAACTTGGCATCTTATTGAACAGAATAGGACAATTTTGAGCTGGTTGTGCAGTTACAACTTCACTAATGCAAATGTTATTTGGGGACTCCTTTCAACTATGATAACATATTTTCACAAATTCATTTAGATTTAGTATAGACCCACTGTTCACATCTAATAACCATATATTCATCGCATGCCTAACTGTTTTATTTGAGGTTCCCTAAAATTCTTTTAAACAATCTTAGTAGTCTTCTTTTGATCCTTATTGTCCTAAACCTCTCATACATGATAATTATGATTACTCCACCAAGAAAGAAATTATCTTTCATTTCTTGGTTCTAATATGTGATATAATCTCATTTCTCCTACCTTTATGTAGTCTTCTCTAGCTCATCTCCTTCCTCTCACTCTCCAAATGTTCTCCTGAACCATCCTCTAGTCTCATACTATATATACCACAGGGGATTCAGAATAAGTTACCCCAAGATGTGCCACTCTGGCATGCAGATTATTTCAAGCTGAAGACAATCAAGGCCCAGAAAGCTCAGGAAGAACCTTTGACCTTCCCCTTACTACCTAGGATAATTTAGACAAATAATTTGTTCCAAGAAAGAACTATCACCATAAATTATTATATTTTAATACGAACTAAGTGTGATCAACAGGGAGGAACATAGAAGGCCCATTTGATCACAGTCTTTTCTCGGTCCCCATTGTTTCAAGATGGCCCGGTATTGTTTGTTTACCAAACATTAATCCTTTTCATCTCACTGTGAATTTCCTTACTCCCTCTTCTTAGTTCCAAATGACATATATACCTCATTTGGCTTTACTGTCTTTGGAATTTTCATGCTTATATGAATTCCTTATGCACACATATTAAAACTTGATTTTCTCCTGCTAATCTGCTGTGTGCCATTTTAATTATTAGACCAGCCAAAATAACTAACAGAGGAAGGGAGAAAGTTTCTCCATCCCTGACAATATTTACATAAAACTTATAAATTTTTCATTACTTTAACTATTTTTTTTGTGACTGCTGACTCTAAAATAGACCACCAACAAAAATCTGTTGGTCAAACAAAGCTGAAAATTACTTATTATAATAAGGATAAATACCACCTTGACAGGGTCTTAGTAGTATCTTTGAAATGGAAAGTAAAAGGCAGATATTTATAAATTTGTGGGATTTGGTTTAAGGTACCTCTTTCAATGTAGGTATTTGACTGTGCTATCGGTGCATTGAAAGAGAAAGGGGATCCTTGCCCTTCTCAAGATAGAAATCAAGAAAATTGGTGAAACATTTCTCAGAGAGAAAGGTTTATTAAAGCAAAACTTGATGCACCAAGAGAGCATACTCTGAAAAAGAATGGATGTGACTCCCCAAGTTCAATTGGCATAGCATTTTTATAAGTTCTTGGAGTAAGGGATTGGATTAATTTTAATTGTGGAGAGGAATATTCTTAAGTTTTTCTGGAACAGAGGGGATTTTCTAGAATTGGGTTTCCACTCCCTTTTTGGCCTTATATAGCTGCTGGATCTGTCATGACCTGTTGGGTGTGTTATTTAGTATGGTAAATGAGGACAAGTCAAGCAGAAGATTGGTTGAACTCTGCGATTTTGGGGACTTTCTCTAAATCTGTTATTTTATCTCCTTTGTGGTTACTGTTCCAACAGTTTTTCTTTTCTTATTTGTGAGAAGGTATGGCTTAAGTTATGCTTCCTCAGTGGCAGGTTTTAAACTATGTGACTACCGATCACAATTGGAATTGGACAATTTTTTGTCATGTAGATTTTTAGATAGGTGAATATATCAAGTCAAAAGTTTTGAAGTAATTATTATTGAATAATCATTTGAATAAGTGAACAATTTGTCCATTAAGAACGGGGTATTTACCTTGATGAAGGGCATCTAAATAACTTTTTAGAAAGATCCTGGAACAAACAATAAAGTTATTTGCAACTTTATTTTCCTAGGCAAGAATTTCCCAGAATAATAAAGTAATGTTAATATTGACAGCTTTAGTTAATACTATTAAGCAATATGCTTGCAGAAAGTTTGCTCTCACTTCTATTCCAATAACTTTCAAACAGCATATGGAAAATAGTCTCATTTACTCTTGCTGCCTACTATACCTCCTATTTCCATTTTCCATTTTTTCGATTGTACTTATATGTTTCAGGAATCTCAAGTTTGAAGCTGAGGCACTATATGTAATTCCTTTTTTCAAAATGGCTCTGAAGAGGAGCAGAATTTGCCATCCGAAAATATGTCTCTTTGTTATAAGGATTATCTTGAGCTGGTGAAACAGCAGACACAGGAGAAGCTCTGAAAACAGAGAAGTTACCCTTCTGTAAGAGACATTTACATTCATAAGGGAAATTTCCATTTGTAAGTGTGTCTCTTTGCACCAGGAAGAGAGTGATGACAAAAATCACTAGAAACTCATATCAGTGGACAAGGCCCTGGACTTATTTATGCCTGGACTTAAATGCTTTTCCTGGTAACCTTCCATAACTGGCTCCCCACACCCCACTATCTTTTCTTTGTCCTTCACTGAAGATGGAATTTAAGGTGATGGCTTAAGACTTTTCAGGAAGTTACTTAGCTTTCCTTGGTCTCTCTTGTGTGTACAGGAAATATACATGTTATTAAGCTTCTGTTTGTTTTTCTCCTGTGAATCTGTCTTTTATTACAGGGTGATCTCAGCCAAGAACCTAGAATGATAGAGAGAAAATTCTTTTTCCTTCCCCACAGCTCCCAATATTCAACTAGTTAGCATGTGCTATCTATTTACTTTATGAATCTCTTTAGTGAAATTCTCCAAATGGCGATGAGAATGGCCTAAGAAGAAAGTAGTTCAGCAGAGTCACATAACATGAGACCAACAGATAGCCAAAGAAAACATTCACAGACACCGAAAAGAATATGAGCTAGAGAAGACTACAGAAAAATAGGATAAATAAGACCTTACCATGTCTCAGAGCCAAAGAATGAGAGATAACTTATATCTTGGTGGGATGATCATAATTGTCATGTTGAGAAGTTTAAGATAATAATAATTAAAAGGAGAGAATGCTAAAGTTCTTTATCTGAGGGCTATTTCTTCCACATATTGAGGAGGAAGGTAACTTCCTAGATAAAACATATGGATTAAACAAAGTAATAGTTAATCATTAGCTTGAAGTTAAGGTTTGTAGAACTTCCAGAATTGGAATGTATAAAGAAAAGGTTAAATTGGGAGACAAATAATCAGAGAGAGAGAGAGATTTGGAAACCATCAGTAAAATGGGAAGTGAAATTAGCAATTGTATGAAATTTCTTGTTAAAAATCTTGTTAAAAATCTACAACCAAGTTAGAAGTTAGAAGGCCATATGAATTCAATTTTAGTATAAAATCAGGATTGAATAATATTTACTGACCAAATACCCCAAGTAGGAAAGAAGAGTAAGTCTTAGTTTGATTAAAATGATGAACCCTCATTATCTTTGTGAAGCAGTAACGAGTAAAGGCAATGTATTGTTGCTCTGCTCTAACTTACTCCAGAGAGAAGAACCTGTAGAAACCAGCAAGCTGACTGAGCATCCCTCAGTAACATCAATCCCTTTTCTCCCTTTGGCCCCCAAAATTCTGAGCATGAATAGTTTGATATTTGGGGAAATGTTTATTCTCGTTTTCCCTTGGCAATAAATTCTCCACTGTCACAAATAAGCCTAAATTATTTTAGAAATTCTGTGATTGTCAGGTTCTTCTAGTAAGTATTGGTGGCCTCCAGGGATTAGAAAATAGATTGGGTCTATCTATCCTCAACCCTGAAACTTACTACCAAGAAAAAACAATTATTAGACTAAATTGCACCAAAGGTATCTATACTTCTTGACAATCTACAGATAAAAGAGGACTTTTTTCTGTCCTCAAGTCCATCTTGCATGAAAGGTTCAATATGAAACAAATGCAGTTATATTCTTCTACCCTAAATGGCAGAATGTGGAAGCCTTGAAACCATACCAAGTGGTAAGATTCTCAATTAAGAAGAGGTGCAGGGTCAATAAACTTCAAACTAGGAGCATTGTGCCTAGGACAGAGACTTTTGGGCTTGCCAATTTCTAACACCTCATTCATACAAAAGAGGTTGGTCCTCTTGCACTATTCCCAACCAATCACATATCCTAACACTGATATTTATTCCAATCAAAAATTATTTTTAGCATTCCTTGTGCAAATCAGCCAACCCTAAGGTGATTGTTTTATGTAAGACACCTCACCTGCTAATTTGCTAGCCCCAAAGTGTTGCTTCATATAAAGACACTTAATATGGTAATTAGTCACCTCTAGAACTTTAATTAGAATTAACTTTTTTAAAAATCTTACTCATCACATTGTTTATACAGTCCTGAAGTATGTTAAAGTAAATTACCACACAGGCAATATAGTTCAGGGACTCTTGCAGACCCATATATGTATAAACATCAATAAAGCCCTCCACACCCTAGCTTGACTCTCAGCTCTGCCATGTAATGTATAATTGAGTGTTTATTCCCATTTCTCTAGAATTTTAAATACAGTAGCATTATCTCTTTCTTTGAATGATCACAGCACTTCTGGATCTCTTATAAAATCCTTAAGCCAGGGTTCAGTCTGTCTTAATCACTGTTTTGTTCATGGCTCCTAGAACGGTTTTTGATAAATGAATGTGTCAATGAATGAACAACTTACTGAATAAGTTGATTGATTCCAAGCTATTACTGAATCTCTCTGAACCTCTGAAATTTCCTTAAGTATAGAAAGGAATAGGAATAGTGTTAGGTCCAGGAGGGCCCTATCCCTAACTCCCCATAGTATCAGAACCAGACTTCTCCCTTACCTCTGTGTGGGAACTGGCCCTTGAACCCAGGTTGGCAACATTACATGCTCAGCTCTGGCTTCACTGCACTCTCCTCCCAAAATATTCCCACCAAAAGGCCCACCTCAAGCCCAATATACGTTTCAAGTCCCCTTACATTCAGGGCTAACACCATCTTCAGCTCAGCTAGTCTGTCACTCTGTTAAAGTAAATCTTGCTTAACCCCTTCAGCCTTGAGCGTTCCTCCTTCGGCGAACTTAATAAATAGTACCTACTTTATACCAGGGGTCCCCAACCTTTTTGGCACCAGAGACCAGTGCTTCTATGAGAATCTAATGCTTGTTGATCTGAGGTGGAGCTGAGGTGGTGATGATAGCACTAGGGAGCAGCTGAAAATACAGAAGAAGCTTCACTCACTTGCCCGCTACTCGCCTCCCACTATACAGCCTGGTTCCTAACAAACTACAAACTGGTACCAGTCCAAGATCCAGGAGTTAGAGAACCCTGCTTTATACTACTAATTTGATATCCTTAACTCAAGTACACTTTACATAATGCTACCACATTAATTTTCTTGAAACACTACTTTATACAACCCTACCATTGACAGTACTTACATTATTGTTGTATAATTTTCACTTTCTTTGTCTGATTTTCCCAATGGATTGTGAATTTGTTGGTTAAAATTTGACATTTAAATTGCATCCTCAGATCTAGCACTGTGAGAAGCACATAAGAAGCCTCAATGAACATTTATTGAATAAATAAATTTTCTCAAATCATTGAAATTGTTCAAAATAATTGCCCTCAAATATCAGAGTACCAAATTTAATGTTATACTTATTTTCAAAGTTTGCTCACTCTGAAGATTTCCACTCATATTATTAAATTATATCATGTTAATAGTTAGCTTTTCATAGGGAACAAATTTCTCAGAGTAAGTTAACTGAGTCAGTTAATTTGTGGCTGTGTATACAAAGGCAAATGAAATGGAAAGTTGAATAACTGCTCTGTCAATTTATTTAATATTGACAGCCAGTCTAAAGTACCCACACGGTTTACATTTCACTTAAATAGTACTGATAATTGTCTCAAATTTAAAAAGAATGACCATGAATGTGTTCCTCACATGACATAAAACTGATTTGCTGTGAAATGGAAAATTAGAACTTAAACGAAGATACTAGTACAAGGGTACTAGTTCTATAATTGTCAGAAGGAAATAGTTTTAAAGTACTTTTCCTTATTGAATAGCTACATGGCATAAACTTTGAAGAGCTCATCATTGGGGACTATAGAGCTTTCAAGGGAAGGCACCAAAGAGTTGAAATTTTTACTTCACTATAAACTCAGTATTTACAATTGTATGCCAACAAACAAGCTTAACCATTGTAACCACACACAAACTTCACTTCTTTAATATAGTTTTCTTTTAGCCTGATTCAAGCTGACCAACTTAGCCCTTATCCTCTGTATGCTTGACCCTTTAATCATTAAACCTGAGGACATAAGATTAATAGAGCCTCAGGTCTATAATCATGAGTACAATAGGTTTCAGATGGATTTTAGACTAAGGATAACATCTTGGATTTAGATGTGTTTCAGCCCTAGGCCCACTGAGGCAGAATGACAACTCTACCAGCCACTACAGGCTACAGGATCAGACAGGATGGTGCCATGGCTGATTCCAGAACCAGACACGATGATCAATTACTTCATTCCCCTCTAATCATCCAATCAGTAGCACCCACTACCCCAACTCTCTTATTTTCCATGATTACTGATTTTTCTCTATATAATCTGTACTCCAGAGACACCTAGGGAGCCAGGCCTTTGAGCAATAGCTTGCCTATATCTCCGGGACATGCGACTCTCTAATAAATCTTACTTTCTTTGCTTCAAAACATGCATGTAATTCTTCTTTGGCTTAGATACATGCAGGCAGATAGTCCTTTTTTGTGTCCTTATAACACCATTCTTTAGAAACATTTGCCCCACAATTAAAAATTACTAGAGCCATGACATTCCAATAATTCTGACATAACTGTAAAATAAGCAGAGACCTTTAAATTCCTAATTTACAATTTTTTAAATATAAAAAAATTATTCAAAAAGAAACATTTATATTTCCATTTCTAATTCTTCCAAATTATGATAATTTTCTCTCCATTCTTATCTTCATATTATTTTTGCAAAAATCTGAAAATTATTCCAAAGGTTATAATATATTTTATCTTATTTTACATTAATTTCATATTGTTAGTCAATACTATCATCCATGAAAATTAGTGAATTGACTTAAATTTAAAGTATATGTGACAATCAAATGCCATTTGTTAGTAAAAACAGAATTTTGCTGGGAGGTTAAGGTTGATCTAGTTACAGCTGAACCCTAAATTTAGTGTTAATCTTTCTGGATTCATAGATAAAATGGATACTGAACCATAAAAAATAAAGAATTCTTGCCATTTTCAATAACATGGATGAACTCAGAGGGTATTATACTAAGTGAAATAAGTCAGACAAAGAAAAGCAAATACTATATGATTTCACTTATATGTGAAATCTTTAAAAAATGAACAAATAAAACAAACATGAACAGACTCATAGATACTGAGTGCCAGAGGTGGAGGAGGATGGGGGGATGGGTGAAAAAGGTACAGAGGAATAAGAGGTATAAATATCACTTATTTAAAAAAAAAGTCATGGGGATGCAATGTACAGCATAAGGAAAACAGTCAATATTTTTGTAATAACTTTGTATACTGATAGATGCTAGACTTATTGTGGTGATCGCATTGTAAAGAATATAAAGACCAAATTCTTATGCTGTGCACCTAAAACTAACATGTTGTATGTCAATTCTATTTAAACAAAAATACATTTTTAAAAAGAAAATATAGCTATATGTGAACACTGAATATCTACTTTTCTTTGCAATGATAACATTTCTGCAATTAAAAAAAATGTTAAAATGGAAACATTAGGGAATTATATAGTTCTTATTTTCTGTAAAAGGAACCAAAAGTATTTGTTTGCAGAAACAAATGTTATTGGTATTAAATTATTATATGAATGTTTGATGAACATGACATAGATATGGAGGAATGTGACAGGCATTGACCTCCACTTTGATAGAAGGTACAGAAATATTTTTCATGTGGCCACTTCTTGTACAGACTCAAAAGTAAAATGTAAGGTCATGACAGAAAGTTGTGGTATAGTAAAGGTTGGTAGAAAAAAAATGGAATTTAAATGCTATTGAGAGAATCTCAGGTTCCTGCTACATTACTGTGTAGTCCCAGCAGTCTCACAAATATGCCCTTCCCCCTCTTCAGTTATGCCAGGATAGTCAAGATGACAAGAAGGATAACTTCTTTAAAGTTTTCCTTATTGGGTGCCTTTTGTCTTGAAACAAATAAAATAAATTTAATCTTGAATAGAAGTGAACTATTGGCATAGAGCTTGCAACAAGAAGCATCTGTTGTGTTTCAGACAATCTTGGTGGAGATATACCACATCGTCTCTAAAAAATAAATGCCAGACAGACATGAAAATTATGTCTCAAAGACTTGAGCTTAGAAGTTTTCACTCCATCCTAACAACAAGTAAAAAGCTGAACAAAAGAAAAATGAACAATTTTTCTTAGATCCTTCAGAGGAGTGAAGTCACAAGTCAATATTTAAGAGATAAACAAGTGGATACAGAGAAGTGCAACTCATAGGGGTACAAATCCATGAGCAGAAACCTCTATGGGAATCAGTGGGGTAGGAAAACTTAAATTGTAATTGATCAATCACTGGAAGGTCAGTGTAGACAAGACTAAGAAATAATTTTTTTAAAAAAATCAAGAGAACCCAGTCACACAGGGGACCTTCACACCTCTGTGAGTTTTACCTCCAAGAGCTCTATCAGATCCTTAGAGTGAATATTGGAGAAAATTTGTTTCATACTTCTAGCAAGTGGAGTTGAAAAAGAACCATTAAAAATATACCAGAGCATTCCACTTTTCTTAACAAAACTTGCTATGAGAAGAAACTATTTTACCAGAGCAGGGGAGGGGAACTACCCAACATCAGTCCCCTCTAGCCTTCTATGTGGAGGAAGGGAAATGCACAACTACAGCCTCTTGCATACATCCAGTCCCAACTAAACCAGGGACAGAGGAAGGGTGCTGAGGGTTGGGGTAACGCTGAAAAGTACTGGTGAAATTCACAGTCTTGAGGCACACAGACTCACCAAAAGACTCAGACTTAATCACAAGACTATGGAATACTTCATTTCCCTCAACATCATACCATTATATTACTAAAAGTCTGTTTGCTATAGTTTCTTTTATTTAGTATATCACATTCACCTTTTAACAAAAATTACAAGTATACTGAAAGCCAAAACAAAAACAAAACAAAGTTTGAAGAGATTGAACAATCATCAGAACTAGAGTCAGATATGGCAGGAATATTGGCATAATCAACCCAAGGAATTTTAAAAGATTGTGTTTAATATGCTAAGGGCTTTAATACAAAAAGTAGATAACATGCAAGAGCAAATGGATAATGTAATCATAGAGATGGAAATTCTAAGAAAGAATCAAAAATAAATGCTAGACATCAAGAACACTGTAACAGAAATGGAGATTTTTTTCTGATAGGCTCTTTAGTAAACTGGGCACAGCTCAGAAAAGGATCTGTGAGCTCAAGAATATGACACTAGAAACTTCCAAAATTGAAAAGCAAAGAGAAGAAAGACTGAAAAATTATCAAAAAGGAAATCTGAAAACTGCGGTATAGCTACAAAAGGTGTAAGATATGTGTAATTAGAATGCCAGAAGAAAAAGAAAGGATCAGAAGCAATAATGAATGAACATTTCCCCAAATTAACATCAGATTTAATAAGTTCAGAGAACAGTAAGCAGTATAAATAACAACAACAACAATAACAGTATATACAAATATAGAGATAAAGATATATCATACTCAAACTTCAGAAAATCAAAGCTACAGCAAAAAACTTTAGAGAAATCAAAAGAGGTGTGGGGCAGGTGGGTGGAAGAACCTTACCTATAGTGGAACAAATATAAGAATTACATCGAACTTCTCCTCAGAAACCACACATGCAATAGTGTGAAATAAAATAATTAAGGTGTTGAGAGAAAAAACCAACAACCCAGAATTCTGTGCTCATGAAATTATCCTTTAAAATTAAAGTAGAGACTTTCTCAGACAAGGAAAATTTGAGGGAATTTGTTGCCAGTAAACCAGCCTTGCAAGAAATTTTTTAAAAAGTTCTTCAGATAGAAGGAAAATGATATAGGTCAGAAACTTTGAAGAAGATTAGGAAATGACAAGAGAGGGTAAAATAAAAATTTCAGTTTTTCTTATTTATTTATTTATTCATTCATTTTATTAAAATTATTGAGGGGACATTGGTTAATAAAATCAAACAGATTGCAAGTGTATAATTCAATAATACATCACGTGTATATTATATTACATGTTCAGCACCTGAAATTAAATTTCCTTCCATCACCAAATATTTGACTCCATTTACCCTCCCACTCTCCATTTTTCCTCTGGTAACCACTAATCCACTGTTCATGTCCATGAGTCTCTGTTTGAAAAACTCCCATCATTTTTCTTATTCTGAATTGATCTAACAGATAGCAGTTTATTCTAAATAATAAAAGAAACAATGCGTTTAATTTTTTTGTGTGTGTGTATGGTTAAAGATACTTATGTATAAGTAAAATGATTGACAGCAATAATATAGAGGATGAGAAGAAGGAATTAGGAATATTTGTTATTATAAAGTACTTACACTACCCATGAAGCAGTATAGTCTTATTTAAAACTGGGCTTGGATTAGTTGTAAATGTATATCACAATCTCTGGGGCAATAACTTAATAAAAGAAAGAGAAGTGTAATTGATATTCTAAGAAAGGAGAAAATACAATTATGTGAAATGCTCATTTAAAACCACAAAAGACAGAAAAAGTGTGGAAGACAAAAAATAGGAACAAACAACAAGGACAACAAATAGAAAGCAGTAAAAAAAAAGAGTATATATAAGTCCAACTATATCAATAATTACTTTAAATGTCAATGCTCCAAATATACCAATTAAAAGCACATTTTCAGAGTGGATCTAATACAAGACCCAACTATATGTCATCCACAAGGAACCAACTTTAAATGTAAAGACACATTTAGATTAAGAGCAAACGGAAGAAAAAAAGGTATACCATATTAACACTAATCACAAGAAAGCAGGATTAGCTAATATTAATTTTAAACAGAGCAGAATTTAGACCAAGAAAAGTTATCATGGATAAATAAGGACATAACATAATGATAAAGGGCTTAGAGTATCCCAACTGGTTTGGTCAAATGTCGTGACCTGCACTACTACAGGGTTAATATATCTGAGAGGGGGCGACAGAAGGATGGAGAAAAACACAGAGACAGTATATGCAAAAGCAGGGCCAGGTGGGACACTGCACTTTGCTTAGATACAGTGACCACAAGCCAAGCTCAGTGCATTTATTATATACTTTTGAAGGTCAAGGAGGGATGGTAGTCCTCTTCTCAGGACTTGAATAATTTCCCAAGGTGTGTCTGTACCCAGTTATCTATGCTAAACTAGAAGCAACTGTTTGTAACTGTTCTGCCTCTCTGTCCTTGGCAGATTGCTACACAGTAGGCATGGCTTTGCCAATGCTTCAGCCACAAGATCTGCAACACAGTCAAGCATGGCTTTGCCAATGCTTTGATTAGTCAAGCATGGCTTTGCTAATGCTTCAATCAGGTCCAGCTCAGATCTGGCTCTCTACAGTTAAAAAGAGAATTTTTGTTACTGATTGCTTCATATAAAAATATTTTAATATGCCCTTGAATAAACATGGGCTCTGTAAAAGGACTTAGAATCAAATCTATGTTCTGCCACTTGCTAGCTGTATAAACTTAAATAGAGATAATAATAGCGCCTCTCTTGTGGGGTTATTATGAGAATTAAATGGAAATATATTACAGGCAGTAAGTATAGGGCATAAAACTATAAAGTATGTCTACCCATAGTAAGCATTTAAATGTTAACTGGCATTAAAAATAATAGTAATAAAGAAAATTTAAGACTGTAGACATTGCATAACCAAGGAAGAATTTACTCTACATAGAATCCATATTATAATATTGAGCAATTCATAATGTTTCTTTATGACTAGAATTATAATACACTTTTAAAGAAATATTGACTAATCTAGAATTTTGTCCTATATAAGTTTTGACTACATTGCTGGGGAAAGGTTTAACCTTTTAGGACTGAGAAAACTAGAAATTTTAAAGTTGCACTTTTCCTCAAAGATTTACTTTGTAGGATTCTGTTCATTTGCATCCAATATTTCTTTGATCTGCATGCTAGTTATCTATTACTGTGAAACAGATTACCATAAAACTTAGAGCTTTAAAACAACAAACATTTATTATCTTGAGATTACTATTAGTCAAGGATCCAGGAACAGGTTAGTGGGGCTGGTTTTGGCTCAAGATCTCTCATGAGACTGTAGTAAAGTTGTCAGCTAGAACTGTAGTATCTGAAGACTTGACAGGAGGCTAAAAGATCTACTTCCAAGCTCACTTCTGTAGCTTTTAGCAAGAGGCTTCAATTCATCAGCACATGGGCTGCTGCATTAGCCTGTTCCGACATAGCTTTTTCAAGAGTAAGCAATCCAAGAAAGAGAGAAAAAGAGCCAGTGAGAGAGAGAATGTCCAGGTTGATAGCCACAGACATTTACAACCAATGTCACATTTTATTGGTTATACAGGCCAATTATGGTACCATGTGATAAAGGGCTACACAAGAGTGAGAATACCAGGAGATGGACATGCTTGGGAATTACATTGGAGACTAGTCACCACAATTAGTGACTGTGGATTTAAATGCATCTGCCCATAGTTTCTTTCATCACCTATTCTCATTTTCTCCTAATACTTTAATCACATTACAATAATGTCTAGACTAATATACATTTCATATATTTTCACTCTTGTTGCTACAAGAATTTAATCATTTTTCAAACCACAACATTCTCAGAAACTCAAATATATACAAATGTATATAAATTTTTTTTCTCAAATAAGACAAATTGATTTTAAGACAGAAATTCCCTATGGAGAGCTCACAAATTATTGTAGTGCTCTTATTCCTGTATTGGCCAATAATTAACATTTTTAAAATGTTATTCTCATTATTAAATCATTGTTGTGACCAAATGGAAAGCCTCCCATATGAGATTCTGTGGAATCATAAATGAATCAACAAAATTAGCTTTGAAATGACAATTTTGTGCCTGATTCATGTCCTCATGTAGTGTATCTATGTATGTTTGTGTATACTACAATAATTTTCACATTTAAATAGTTTCACTAAAGATTCTCTCTAGGATATCTTTAGTGCCTAACAAGTACCTGGCACACGGGAAAAGCCCTTTATTTATTTATTTTTGTAGATAAAAATTTTTTTCCAAGAAATCTCCATCAGACTTCTACTTTTATTTGCCAGATTAGTAGGTAACATGTCTATGCCTAGATCAAAGGTAACGTAGGACAATTATGATTCATTCTCTGAGGTTAGGAATGAAATTAGGGTCCTATGTTAGCAAATAAGTGGAAAATTCCTAAAATAAGACAGCCAAAATCATTAAGGTCTTAGAAAGCCTTAATGATTCTTAATTACTGAATACGGTACTAACTTCCTTCCTTGTTGTAAGAAATTTCATTTTGTTGGAGGAAAAAACAAAACACATGCAAGCCAAGCTTCTCTATATAGATGACCCAAGTGCTTAAAGAATAAAACTGATGTCTTTCCACAAAAATGGTGATTTTCACCAATCATTTCAATTTGTATTGATCTCTCTTTCCTATTATTTAACAGCCTCTATCCAGGATCCAGGGGCAGATCCAAATTTTGTGGAGACTGAACTTATACACAATTTGGGGAACTCTCTTTAAGAAAAATAATATACAATTAAGTTCAAAGGTGAACATTTGTTTAGAATTAGGAAATAAATCACAATAAATTACACACTTCGAGTTACTGATAAATACCAAAAACATCACAAAAATCAAGAAAAATAATACATTTTATTACTTAACTGCCTGACACACTCATTTATATTTGGATGCATACTCTTGATCACATCTTCATATGACAATTATTTTACAAATTGGATTGTCTATAGATGGAATAGAAAGATTAGTTGATCAACACTGGTGCCTTTTCTATTATTGTTAATAAAGATGTATAAAACATGTGATCATATACAGATGTATTCATTGTTTTATAATACTGCTATAGACAAGTGCTCTATAAGCAGAAATTTTTAAATTATATTTTATATAATTTCCACCAAAAATGAAAAGAAACGTATGGTTTTTTATAATCACATTATCAAGAAGAATCCTGGTAGGAGAGAACTAGGTTCTGATTAGAACCAAATCCTCTGCTTATAATTTTATATATTTAATGTTTGGAAAGCTTTTGCATAGAAAGGCTTCTGTCCTCATACATTTCAAATCTTACTTATCCTTCATTGCCTTCATATTTTCAGTGCCAGAAAGTATAGGCCATATTCATATCACAGCACAGTTCCAACTTTGCATCTTCATGTTGTAGGCATAAAAGGTAATAGGCGTATTCCTGGAAGCCACTCCTACCCTGGGACAGCAATAACTATATATAAAAGAGACTGAACCACATAGATAAATCTCACTAAAGCCAAACTAAATGATCTCTGACTCAACTTTCTCTTAACCAGATCCCTGATGTGTCTGCAGCTACTCCAACCCGGTCTATACAAGGCAAAGGGAGTGAGAAGAAAAAGGTGAAATGTGGAAATGGCTTTGGAACTGGGTAGTGGGTAAAAACTTAAAGAGTTTTGAGGTGCATGTTAGAAAATGCCTAGATTGCCTAGAGACTGTTGATAGAAATATGGACTTTAAAGGTGAGGATTCAGAAAGAAAAGTAGAGAGCTATAGAAAAAGCTTCTATAATCTTAGAGATATACATGTATCATCACAGACATAATGTTGGTAGAAATATGAACATTAAAGGTGCTTATGTTGAGGTTTCAGATAAATATGAGGAATAAATTATTAGAAACTGGAGGAAAGGTGATCTTTGTTGAAGAGTGGCAGAGAACTTGCCAAATTGTGGTCTACTATTTAGTGGAAAGCAGGAATTATAGGTGATAAACTTGGATATTTAGCTGAGGATATTAGTAAGCAAAGTGCTAAAGACGTGGCTTGCTTTCTCCTTGCTGCTTATAATAAAATGCTAGAGGAGAGAGATAAAATTGAAGAAGGAATTGTTAGTCAGAAAGGAACCCAAACTTGGCAATTTAGAATATTCTCAACCTACTCATATTGCAGAAAAAATGAGAAAGCATGTTATAGAGAGAACATCAAAGGTGTAGCTGGACAGCCATTTGCTAAAGAGATTATGGCATATGACTTAAAGATCCAATCAACCATCTCAGCAGAAACCAGAAATAGAAATAGGATTCTGCCAGTAGAAATGCTGCCAGCCTTGCCCAAAGGAGATAGAAGTCAGATGAAATGAAGGAAGGCTGTCAGACTTCTTGGATTATACAAGGCCAATAGAGCCAATAGAGCTATTTGTTTGTGAACATGCTTTACCTTTCAAGTAAAGGGGAAAATGACCCAAAAGGTGGTTCAGAGGTCAGCAGAGCTGCCACTGCTAACATGGGCCCAAGAGCCACAAGCCAAAGGAACAGAGCCTTCTCCTTCTCGGTTCTGGAGGGGTCAGGAAGACACCCAGAGCTAAAAGAGCGGGACCGCCCTTTAATGCTGAGGGAGCGTGACTGCCACACTGGTGGACCTAGAGGGTAGAGCATCAAACTAAAGAGGATTATTCTTGAGCCTGAGAGCCTAATGGCTTTTGCCTGCTAGGTTTCAGACTTGCTTGGAACCTGTGATCCCTCTCTAGTTTTCAATTTCTTCTTTTAAGAATGGGAATGTCAATCCTATGCTTGTCCCACTATTGTATTTTGGAAGCAGATAATTTGTCTGGTTTCACAGGTTCACAGCTGGAGAGTAATTTTGCCTCAGGCTGAATCAAACCTGGACTCTCATCCATATCTGATTTAGATTATATTTAGATGAGACAGGGCTTAGAGCTGATATAGAAATGAGTTAAGACTTTTGTGGCTGTTGGGATGAGATGAATATAATTTGCATGTGTTTAGAAAAATGAATTTGATGGGTTCAGAGGCAAAGCATTATAGGCTGAATTGTGTACCCTCTAAATTTATATGCTGAGGTCCTAGTACCCAGTAACTGAGAATATGACTGTATTTGGAGATTACATCTTTAAAGAGATAATTAAGTAAAAATGAAGTTATATAGGTAGACCTTAATCTGATATGATTGGTGTCTTTATAAAAAGAGATTAGGACACAGGCACACTCTATGTGAAGACACAGGAAGAAGATGGCCATCTACAAGCCAAGTTGAAAGGCCTCAGAAGAAACCAAACCTGCTGACACCTTGATCTCTGACTTCTATCCTCCAGAATTGTGATAAAAATAAGTTTTCTGTTGTTTTAGGCCACCAGTTTGTGGTGCTTAGTTATGGCAGCCTTAGGGAACTAATACAGTCCCCTGAGAACCTTCAAAGAGACTCATTTTAGTAAGGGTCTCTGAAGCTTAAGTCTCATTAGCTTCAAAATAATATCATCTCTGTCTTAACCACATAATTTATCAGTTAATTTGATTCTAACCTCATATCATTCATTAATTAGTCTATCCAATTCTATTATAAGTACCTTGAGAACATTGACAGTGTTCTGAGTCTTCAACATCTCCCCAACTCTTATTTTGCCCCTCTTATGTCTCAGGATAGAATTGAGCACAATAGGTGTCTAATAACTTGTATTGATTTGTTTATCACGTCCACATGGAATCTCACTTAAAGTTCTTAAAGGTTTATAAAGAGAGCATTTGCTATCTCCTTAAAGATAGATAGCTTTTTCTCTGTGAATTCGTTGCTTATTGCAAGTACAGATTTTCACATACCTTTGTTGAAAACCAGGGTAATTTTAGCATACTAGTAAATACTGTCATAGGCTGAAATTATGATATATGAAAAGCAATGTACCAGGTATCAAAGAAATATTTATTAATAACTGCAAATGTGAAAACAAACTTGTATCTTGGAAACATAAATGTCATGAAAAGAAAACTTTATAAGTGATCAAATGATTGTGGAGATTCATTACCTTCATGTCTGAGACCAGGGCCTACCCAAATTGATAAACTGTTAATATAATTTCCCAAGAGTGTTATATCTATTTCACCCTATTCTTGATTGAAATTTGAAAATTATGTCTATATATGAATATATATATTCTAGTTTTACTTTTTCATATTGTACAATTCTGGTGAGTGTGTAAATACAGATTAAATTTAGAAAATAAAACTAATGCCTGTTTAAATCTAAGAGGAACTACAAATATCTTAAATTCTGTCCATTTATAATGTATTACTGTAAATTCTGTCCTTTTTATTGATAGAGTCTTAAAATTGACTTGATTTCTACTTGCTATTCTTAAAATTACTATTGATTTAATTATTTTCCTGGTTAATAATTTATAATCTTTACTCTAATAATCCATTAAAAGAAACATCCAGGCTGGAAAACATAATTATTATATTTTCATAATGATTTATTTGATACTACTGATTGTTTCTTAGGTATTATCTTGAAAGTGGAGTTTGGGATATCTGAATCCATACTCCGACTTCTGACTTCTCAAGGTAAGCCCCAGATAGACTTTACTACAGGTTAAATAATTAATTAATTAAATCAACTGAGGCAGGCCAGTCTATTTCTCTGAAACTGGACCTTTGTTTTATCTGTCCAACATATAGAGAAAATACTAGACATGATCCCAGTGAAAGAATAATAAAATGCAGACAGGTCTCATTCGGAGGAAGAATAAAAATTAAATAAGTCCTATATGTCTAAGGCATTACAATGAAAGAAAAAACTATAACTAACTATTATAATGCAAGAAAAAAGCTGGCAAATTGAATTTTCAAAAGTTATGAAGTAGACAGCCATAAGAAGAGGAGAAATACTGCCATTTGTGGCAATATGGATGGAACTCAAGATAATCATGCTAAACGAAATAAGCCAGATAGAAAAAGTTGAAAACCACATGATATCACTTTATATGGGATATAAACCTAAAAGCAAAAAAGAGGGACAACAGAGACTCATGAACATGAACTATAGATAGTGATTACCAAGGAGTACTAGGTAGTGACTACTAGTGGTGTGGAGGAGGGTAAAGGGGGTCTAATACAGGGGGGTAGGAGTAGGGTGAAGTGGATAAAGGGGATCAAATATATGGTAGCTGAAAGAAATTGGACTTTGGGTGGTGAACACACAGTAAATATACAGATGTCAAATGATAATGTATACCTGAAAATTATATGATTGTATTAACCAATGTCACCCCAATAAACTTAATTTAAAAAAAATATGAAAGTAGAATGAAATGAGGATATTTTAGTCAATGAGAAGAAATTGTTTAAGGTGTATCTATGCAAACCTTGTTTCCTTTTCAGTCATGGGTCAATGTTTTGTGTGTGATAAAATATCAAAGTTTGGTGGGTATCTCAACAAAATAGTTATATTACTAAGTTTGGCTTGCTTATTTAGCAAACATATTGCTGTAGATGTTTTCAGCTGATAACTGTACCAAGCAAAAAATCTGGCTTTTGTTTAACCTGCCATGCTAACGTCTAAAAATGTGTTTTATAAAGAGACTCTGCCTTGATAATCATCATCAATACACAAAAGAGTAGATAATAAATATATTTTCTAAGTTAGGTTCCATGATGTCAAATGCTGAAATAATAAAGCTATTAGAGCAAAAATATATGAATGTTGTAATTTTTCTTATTTGTGGTAATTGATGAAGTTTCCACTAAATAAATGTTTTCTAACTGTAAAAATAATATATGTTCATTGTAGAAATTTGGAAAAAAGAGAAGTTCAAAGTAATACTCTGTATGCAACTGTATCCACTTTCTTTTTTCTCACACATTACATATCTTATATATTTTCCCAAGTATTTTATAATTTTTTGTAAACATCATTTACAGTTTCATTTTAATGGTAACTTATATTAATGTGCTAAGTAAAAGGTAGTACTTAGAAACATATTAAACATATTTAATAGCAAATATACTAGGTCAAGAAAAAATATATGTGACCAGAGACTTATTTGTTATTTATTGAATAAACTACATTCTTAAATAATTTATCTTTTCCAGTGTTTTTCATTTATTTGAATTATCATTTATGGATATGAATAACTGTGTCTGTGAATAAAATGTGTCTAAAGCATATAATGAAAGCATATCATTAGTACTTCCTCAGAAATATTTTAGCTGTGGTAGTAGTAGAAGGAGATTTTTAATTTGGACTTCCCTTAATTGATAATTATAGTTTCTAGTTAAATTGATACAAACATAAAATAATTCAAATACTTTAGCCATATGACTTTTTAGCACCTTAAATTATGTCTTTCCTAATTAAGGAACTCATTAAACTTAAGTTTCAGGTAACATACATTTTCAGCACTTCACTAAACTTAGGTCAGTTGCTTGATTTTATTTTAAGCAGTGTCTGTTCTGAGATTTTCCAGACCATTTTTTCAAATGTTATGGGAAAGACTATAACAAATTAGTGAACTGTCTGTCCATGAACCTGTCCAAAGTCTTTACCAATAATTAAGAAAAATATCCTACTTTCTTCTTGACATGGTTTCTTTAGAATAGAGAATAGTCAGAATCTTGAGATTATTTTTAACAAACCACTTCTAAAGAGAAAGAAAAAGAACAGGTGGCTTAAAGAGAGAAAGAATTTTGACTTATGAAAGTGACTATATCTTTCTAAATCCATAAATAGCATCTAGTCCTCCAGTTGTTCAATTCTTAAAATTTAAATGTTTTTGGCTATAAAAAGATTACATCTAATAATTTTGAAGTATGCTTTCAGTTATGCATTTTTTTTCTTTTATTTTTAAATGTCTCAACACTGAGAATGTCATTATGGATTGTGAAACTTTTCTATATTTAATTTTATTTGATACTATTGAAACCGAAGTGCAACTGAGTCTGGGGCTTGTGCTGCTTGCACCACTCAATCAATAGACTGATACAAAAGTTGGGCTATTTAGAATAAACATTTATTGTCAGAGCCCCCATGATCTGAGAAGGCAGCAGGTTAACACCTTCAAAAACTGCCTTCCCTTTCTCAGTCAGACTTGGGGTATTCAAGGGAAAATTTGAGCGTTATTCCAGGGGCTACCTGAAGATTGAGTGGGGTGTTTAGCTTCACAGAGTCTTCCAGCCTCCCTTCTGGCTACGCAGTCTTTATTGTGGCATCAGCAACCCAGGAAAAAAAAGTCAGAAAAAAAGTGAGTTTCAGGGCAATTTTCTAAGGCAGGAGACATTTCAAGGTTTGAGTCAGGCTAGGAGAAGTGTATTGTCTAATTAATAACTGCAGAAACCAGAGGAAGGTGGGGCTGAAGATATTGCGAAGCCTATGATATGAGGTTCTTATTTCAAGCCCTCTTTACCATGGGCAATGAGGAAAAGATTTTAGTGATGTGAGGGCTAATAATAACTGTACTTTAACCTTAATTATTTTTTTCAATTTTTATTAGCTAATCATAATTGTGTGCCCTTTAAATGAAAACATGAATGACACTTTGTTTCCAATTAAGAGTAAAAACCTTCTTTGAGCTTTTGACGTTTTTATGAGATGAATTTATATTTTCCAAACTAACATGCTTGACAACGCAATTCTCTATACTCATTAATGTTCAACTTTGCAGCTTTAATGAGAAAAATAAGGGGAAATGGAATGTCATCTGCTTATCTAAGGCATTGGTAAATTTTACTAATAAAAAGAGACCAAAATGCTTTTGAATAATAATAGCCAACATTAATTACTTGTTTTATGCCAGACACTGTTTTTTGTGCTAAATATGTATTAGCTCATTTAATACTCAGAACAGCCTTTTGAGGTAGGAACTTGAATAAAAGAACACAAATAAATATGCTTAATCTACTTTTAGGTTTAGCCCTTTATTTGTTCCATTTTTCTATGTTACCATTAAAATGAAACTCTGAAAATGATGTTTAAAACAAATATTTAATGACATAGAAAAAGTGCATTCAATTTAATGCTTAAATTCTATGTACAGTGTTATATTAGCTCAGTTTTATATAGGTGTATATTTGTGTATATATAGATAAATTAAATTCACCAAAAACTCATTATGTTCCCTATAGATAGTGAAATATCAGGTGATTTTCATCTTCTTCTTTATATACTCTGTATAATAACCAAGCAGCGCCAACAACTTAGCCTGACAATAGAATATTAACAAAAATCAAATGAAGGAAGTGAGCTGGACTGGTAGAAAAATGTGTACTGTATTAGTTATTAATGCTTCAAAGCAGGAGGACCAAGCTAAAAGAATTATTGATCCAGTTTCAGATGACATTCTTGTGATCTGGGAGCTATATTTAATTCAAGGTAAAATGTGTTGAAGACAACCCAAGCATTTCCCTTTGTTCTAATGAGGCAAATGATCCATTTCTACTCTTCCAAAATTAGATTGAAGTATCCAATGCTAAGGATACAGAAATAGAATCCAATGGCACTTTTTGGGGGCTTGAATAATAACTTCTTTTTACATTTCACTTTATTATTAATTTCAAGTATATCGTTTTAATTTGTCCTATGTAAATCCAAAGAGGCCCATTTAATTCTGATCCATCTTTAAAAGGAAGGAATTTAATGAGTCAGGAATATGAAAACGGTCATTACATCTTTATGAAAATGTGTATATTCACTAAAAATATTAATTTGAAAATAAAATCATATATAGCAAAGGCAACATATTTAAGTTGATATAAAAACTACCTAAGCCAGTATTTCTCAAAGTGTGATTCCGTAGATCATGTGTATCAGGATCATCTATGGTATTTGTTAAAAATGTAGACTCCTACATCCCTCTCTCAAACTAACTGAATCAAAATCTCTGGGAGTGAGGATCATGTTATATGGATTTTCAGCAAGTTTCCTGAATGATGTTAAAGCACACTAAAGTTTAACCATTGCTGTCCAGGGGTAACATTTAGCCTCTGACAGTGAGAAACTGTGTATGTTCACAGTACAGAACCATAATGGAGGATGCAGTTGTACTGCAAAACTCAAATTAAGAACTCAGTTGCCTCTGAAAAACACAGTACTGAGTACAAATGCCTCCCATTATGTCTTTTATGGTAACTTAGATTAACACATCTAAAGTTTGGTTGATTCTTAGAATTCCCTGGGAAGATTCTAAAAGTACAAATTCTCAGGCTTCATACCACACCTACTGAATCAGACTCTTTGAGGACAGGATCATAGGATCTGGAAATCTATCTAATTTGTTAAACTCTCCAGGCAATTTTGATGATTACCTATGTTTGGAAACCACTGATCTAGACTGCATGATAAGCCAAGGGTTTCATTCTGAACTAGTTTTCTTCTCTGTATATATGACCTTGAGTCTGCCATAGAATGAAACTGGGTGTGTTTGTTTTGTTTTGTTTGGGAAATTGATTAAAGTACTGGTCACTACACATCTTGTAGAAACTTGCTCATGGGTGCAGCAATGTATCATCTTTACTGACAATGATTTCTGCTAACTGCGTTGTGCAAATAAACTGTGGTACATTGATTTGAGTAAACATTAGCAGCCAATATGAGTGAGCTACTGGGGTAGCTTATATGTGCATAAGACCAAAAGATTAAAAAAAATTAACGATTTTAATTAAATTTATTTCCCACCTAATTGAGAGATGGGACTAAGGGTCATAAACCTTAATTATAATAAAAAATTCTGTGATATGAAAAATGACAGTTCCTTCAAAGCAGGGAAATGAAAAAATCATTATACAAGAAACCTTTTAATTAATATGTTTAACCTCTCTCTGGTTTCTTATGGTTTGCAAAAATCTTTCATATGCATTGTTTTATTTTATTTGATCCTCAGAGCAATTTTGTGAGATAGGAATGTCTAATATTAGCTTTCCAATTTTTTGGATGTGAAAGTTAAGTTCTAAATATTAGGTAATTTGTGTGTAAGTTCTCCCAGAGCTAGAACAATCATAGAACCTAACCCAGAAACCAGGTCTTCTATTTCCTAGTGTTTCTCACCCTACTGCATGATACTACTCCTTTATTAAAATCCATATAAGTTTGGCAAAACCAGACAGATAGATTTTTCTTTTAGAGGAAGGAAAAGAAGAAAAATGTCTTTGACAGGAGTTTATTTTTTGAATTTCACTCTTATTGAATGCTCCTTTATTAGAGAAACTCATTTTCAGAAGAGTTTCTTTAGTCCAGCCTGCTTGCAAATGAATCAGTCACCTAAGCTACAAATCAAACTGCATAGCTGTTCCAAACTGGTGCATTCATACTATAAAAATAAGATAATAATCTTTATTGATAAATAAAGTTTCAGACCCTAATACATCACTTCATAAAAACATAAAACATGAAAATAAAGAATTCTGTGTAAAACTGCTCCAGTTATTTTCATTAAGGAGCAGCTAACAAAAAGAAAAAAAAAACTGTCATGACTGTATTAAGCACATGATTATAAAGAGAAAAAAAATGTCAGCAGTCAGGATGGAAATTTTAAGGATAAAATAAGATTATAGAGATGTTATTAAATAAGGAATTGAAAAGTTAGATAATAATGAACTCATCAAGATATTAGTTAGCTTACCTACAAAAATCAAACAAACAATAAACAAACAAAGAAATTAGGGCATTTTGAAAAAGAACCTATGTCAGAACAGTGATGTAGAAATGAAAGTAATTACTTTTACTTTGGAAGATAACCCTTTATACTCTGCCTGCTTTGTGACAGATATCAGTGACACCAAATACTCAGTGTCAACCTTTCCAACCCAACAGGAAACCTCTTGATATCATGTGAAATAGCACATTGACAAGAATTAGAGAAGTTTGTTTAGTTCAAATCGAGGACTTATACCGAACCTTAAAAAATCATTTCAGTTGCTGAAGAACAAGTACTTTGTTTCATTCTGTAACTGTCATTTCTTAGCTCATGGTTTCACTGTAAAGGTTTTAAAATAGAGAGAAGCCAAATCTTAACTAAAAAGTATAAGCTGTTTTTGAACCTTATCAGCATATATTTTCTTGGTCAAAGCTGACCTTATTCAAACCAGATTTATGTACAGTATTTATGCGTGTCTAGAGGGTAATAAGCACTAAAAACCCAATGAATAAAATTAAATATATTTGGCCATATTCTCTCCTATGCTAAGCTTTGTCTTTCTCTGGGAAATTAGCAAGATGGTTGAGGAGGCGCATTAATGTTTTTAGATTACTTATTGCCAGAAGAGTAAGTTAGTACCTTAGTGGGCTCCCTAAGCCTCTAACTTATCCCTAAGGAGAAACTTACCAGAAATATTAACCACGATTACATAAAAAGCTTGATTGAGTGCTAAAGGTAAAAAGGAAGTATTATTTTAGATCAGGAAGGGATATAGTCAACATGATTTAACTTTTAACCTATCTGGAAAAAAGTGCTTCAGAAACTGCAATGGGCTATGTTTCCCAGAGGAAGAAACAGGAGCTAAGCTATCTGGAAAAAGTGAGTGTTCTTATTTTTTCACATAGTAATAATTATTTAATAGCCCAGAAAGAATTATTCTCCTTTGCTCTGTCATATGATTATATAAGAAAAATATCGAATATATAACAGGATACCAAATATTAATCTGGGAAGATAGATAGATGATGATTGATGATAGATGATAGATGATAGATGATAGATAGATAGATAGATAGATAGATAGATAGATAGATATAGACAGAGATCTATAGACACACAAACATATAGAGATATATAGAGCTATATATACACATATATATCCTCCCAGATCAGTATTTGATATCCTTGTTATATTTTATTAATTTCTTATATTTTTTATATTTATAGCACTGTCATCTAATTGTTTTAAAATGAGAATATTATGCTTTTCAGGTGAATTTTATTGTTGTTCTCTTGTTATACTCTTACTGAAGTAGCAGTATTTTTCCTATTTAGAAAAATAGTCAAGAAAACAAAAAATAACTTTCCAAATCCTACTAGCTGGAAACAATCAGCACTAACTTTTAGTGTCCTTCATTCACTTATCAGTATAGCTAGAAATATTTTGTGTTAAAAAATGCAGTTTTGATACTGAGTAATTGATTAATCATTTCTTTTTACTTCAGTAATTCAAATGGTTTTACATGTTATCCCTCCCTCACATACGAAAATCATCTCTCTTCTTTGATATATATGAAGATTTATTCATATAAATGTTTAAGAGAATATTAAAGTATATTTATCATCCTGTTACTTTAGATCTTGAATGTGTATTTATTCTGGTATTCAAATATTTTAAAAATTCTATTAATAGATCGATGATTTCTAGGACAGACACATCTTACCTGAAATACAATAGTGCTATTCTAAGAGTGTCTTTCACAAGAGTCAGGATTCAGTATGCACCCTTGAATAAACTTTGAATTAAAATTTTATCATGTATGTTTAAAGAATTGAGTCTTTTGATTAAAACAGGAGAAGGAAGGAAGGAAGGAAGGAAAGAAGGAAGGAAGGAAGGAAGGAAGGAAGGAAGGAAGGAAGGAAGGAAGGAAAGAAGGAAGGAAGGAAGGAAGGAAAGGAGGAAGGAAGGAAGGAAGAAAAGAGGAAGATAAAGGGAAGGAAAAGAAAGAGGGAAGGAAAGAAAAGGAGCGGTATTTTTTTCTCTCTAATATGAAGAAATCCTTATTATTTAGAATTTATACTAATACATCTGTGGTAAAATATAATCTTGCTGATTTACTATGTAAAAAGATTGTAAGAACTAAGCATGACACATCAAAGAAGTGGGGCATCTGACTAAAATTTGAAAAAGATACTAAAGTGGAAATGACCGAATATTTTAAATTAAAGTAAAAAAAAATGAAGGCATTGATGTCTCATGGAAAAATTCACTTAAAAGTTTTGTGTTCTGTAAAGAGAATTTTGAGGATGCACCAATATGCATGCATTAATATTTTTTTATTCACTAGGTAAAAAATAAATTCAAATGTAACCTATTCTTTCACTGAGATATGAAGAAATGACATAGGGAAGTAACTCTCAAATGAGCCAATGGAAGAGTAAGCCATTTAGCATTTTACAATGTTGTAGCCACCAGCCCCCGAAAGACACATGGACCACCAGAACTCAGTGAGTTATAGGAAGACACACTCTTTATTCAGCCAGCTGGGTCTGCCAGGGGTACGCAAAACCCCAAATTAAGCAGCCCTGAAATGTACAGGTATAGGGTTTTTTAAGCCCAAAATCCCATTCTTCATTCTGTCTAACACAAAGGTCTATTTTTCTTCTATTCATTACCTGTCGACCCACAGATGGAGTGTACAAGTGGGAGTACAGAAACAGAAAGCTTATTGTTAGAATGTTATGTTCCTATGGGCGATAGCCTATGTTCCATGGCGATAGCCATGTTCCCATGGGCTATAGCCAAGCAGTAATTTCCTGCAAGTAATAAATTTCTAGCAGTCATTTTTCAGCCACCACAACAATTCTCTTCATTCATTCATTCCACTTCCCACATGAATATTCCCCAAACCTCAGAACCAGAATCTATAAAGTTACAAACTACAGTAGCATGCACTCTCCAGGAAAGTGCTATGTGCTAGCACTTTGTGTATCTCAATATGTTTATCTTAGAGATTTTGGGAAATCTAAAATGTATTATGCTTACCTTTTTTGAGATACTCACATTGAAAACATTGTTTTATGACAATTCTTGCACTGCATTCTCTTCAGTTATAGACCACACTCTTCCACATAGTATTTTTCAGGGCTTTTACTGGCAAATAATTTGTCGCTGCTTTCATATTTCAGATATTAGTTTACAGGAAATTCATACTCCCTTGGAAAGTCACGGAGATGGGTAGTACACATTTGTTCAAATCTTTTTAAGATTAAATATGTGTGCACGATATACAGGAAGCTGATTGTGTTGCATACAAAACAGTGTTCCAAGTTGCAAGTTGGTTCAGGGATATGGGAAAGTAGCTAATAAAAACATTTATAAAGTCAAAATGTCAGGTGAACCCTCAGGATTCTATTATAGATCCTTTGCATAGCAAAGAAATGGAAAGATTTAGATACATCAGTAATAAAAAATTCTAACACGATTTCACTGTGTGTTAGTAACACAAAATAAGAGATCCTTAGAAACTCCTGAAAAAGATTAAAAATCAGTGATGCAGAATTAGGGGGTGAGAAGAGATCTGAAGAAGTTAGCATGTCTAGCCTTAGGCTCTTAAAATAAATTGTATTCATCTGAGACAGAACTTTTGAACCATAATCCTTATCAGAAGCATTGACATCTCACCATCTGAAAATTCTTAATTCAGAATTTATGATGCTCAAAATGGATTTGGGACTGAAGTTTGCTTTTATAATTACTGTGAGAAAAATATTTTCTATATAATTAAGGGTTTGAAACAGCAAAGGAAATATTTGGTTTCATAAGGAAGCAAACTTTTCAAGTCCTCCTTAAAACTCACTTTAATTGTTTTTATTTACCTTATAACAGCACTATGGAAAACTTAAGGGAGACATACAAAGCAGAAAGAGAAAAACATAAAAATAAAATTATCCATAATCCAATAACTTAGAGATACCCACAACTAATATTTTAAACAGCTGGGATTGGCAACTTTATCTGTAAAGAGCCAGATAATAAATATCTTAGTCTTTGTGGGCCGAATAAGTTCTCTGTAACTTATATATATTTTTAATTTTGTTTTGTTTATTTCTAAAAACCTTTTGAAATGTAAAAACCATTCATAGCTCAAAGGTCATATGGAAATATACCCTGGACTAGACTTGGCCCATGGGCTATAGTTTGCCAACACCTTTTTAGTGTATATCCCTTATCATCATTTTTCTTTTAAAGGTTATTATTTTATATATAAAATATCTTAAAACATCAAAAATAATAGTCATCCCTTGGTATCCACAGGGATACCTAGTAATTAGATACAAAAATCCGCATATGCTCAGGTCCCTTGTTTAAAATGGTGTAGTGTTTGCATATAATCTATACACATCTTCCTGTGTACTTTAAATCATCTCTAGATTACTTATAATACCTAATACAATGTAAATAGTTATTATACTGTATTATTTAAGGAATAATGACAAGAAAAAAGTCTGTATATACTCATTACAGATGCAACTATTGTAGGCTTAACTACATCAGCAACAACGTAACATTTTTTTAAAGAAGATTTTCCATACATGGTTGGTTGAATCTGTGAATATGGAACCCAAGTATATGGAAGGCTGACTTTATTTACAATATTAATATTTTTACATTACCAATTTTTAGTATTAAACTTTGCCATATTTTATCTTAAATTTTCCTTCAAAAGGAACTCAGTATGACAGGTTTATCTATTACTACTGGGGTGATGTGAAATCCAGCATTGCCTCAATGGCATGGGGGGAGGGTCTTTGGTTCTTCCCCACCAAGCAGCAAAGAATTACAGATCAGCAACATTTAGAAAAAGTAAAATTTATTGAAAGTACATTTCAGGAGACAGGCCATGCTAAGGAAGGTTGCAACCCTGTGGGATTTGGGACATGAAAAGATAAAAGATAAAGTATGTTTCAAGGGAGGAGTAGGTTTTCAGTAGAGAGAGCTGTCAAAACACAGAAGTGGGAAGGTCTGTTTATATTTGGGCTGTGAATAGAGGTCCTAGATGATCCCTACGTGAAGTCGCCTTGACTGACAGCTGCTATATAACACTTTGCCTAATGCACATGTGCTTACCCAGAATTCAGGGTTTTTTTATAATTAGATTCATGAACTTCTGGGAATAGGCATGATTTTATAATGATGGTAAAATGAGGCTGAGGTTATGATCAGGTTATGGTAGTACTTTCTGTACACACATTTGTGGCTGGTTAAGCCAGCAGCTTTTATGGCCTTTGTGCTCTAGGATTTCAATTAATTTATAACCCTAAATGGGGTGGTGTTTTCGGGGAGGTCCTTAAGGAAGGTTTTCAAGAGAGGTTTCTATGGTTACAGAGTTGGGCCTTCACTCCTGTCACTCATTACTGCCTAACTACCTAACACATCTAAAGCCTGATCCCTTTCCCAGCAACCAACTTCTAGAGGTTTCATTATCTTAAAGTTATGAATATATTATTTCTGCACATGATTTGGGGGTCTTATTATTTATATATGTACCTGAAGTGATATATTTTGTGATTTTTAAATATACATGAAATAATTGTATTATATGTACCTTGTTTTTTTTTCCACTCGACATTATGTTTTTGAGATGTCTCCAAGTGTTTTTTCCCTATTTAAATCTCCTTGATAATGCTATATGCATAAGCTGTTATAAGTTATTCTAACCTATTTTAGAGTGCCTGTATTTGGCAATACTCTTAACTATTAGTCTGTGTTACTAAATTCATTAACTTTACACCTTAAATATCATAGTTTAGAGCTGAGGGGACTCAGAGACTATCTAGTCCAAATCATGCATATTGCAAATGAGTAAACAGGCCAATAAGAGTAAATGGCATGTCCAAAATCACACAGCAAGTTACTATCATATGCAGAACTAGAACCCGGTTTCCGTGCTTGCCTCTTCTTAAACTGAAAAAGCTATTACAATACATGTGCTCTCAGGACATACTAACCTTGCATCATAATCAGGGCACAATAACAATAACAAAGTATTTCTCTGGCACTTGTAGAATTACTAGAACACCTGCTCACTTCAAATGCTCCAATTCAGTGAATCCTTGAGGAATATCTCACATGAATTTGAACATGTATATTGCTTAATTATTACATGGTGTTAACTATGTGCCTTTTGATGCCCTCCAGATCGCAGTCCTCTAGAGAGGATGACCTTGAAAATGTTCTGCCATTTTCTTCCTCTGGCTGTGATAATTGATAGTTCTCACTTGCCATTACAAGTGCTCTTCTTTATGCAGTCTGTAGGCTCATTTGGTTTGTTGTTTCAAAGTGCTTTGCACATGTTGTATTCTAAAACTGACTACAAATGAAGAACACATCTATCACATTACTTCTTCGAGCTAAGTCCTACAGAGATTTAGTGAGGTAGATATTTAATAATTTATTGCAGATCCTCTCCTTAGGACTCTGGCAGAAGAACATGAGGATTGGACAATGGGATAATGAAAGTTATTACCATACTGAACTAAAAGAGGCCGCTCCTCTGGCACCTAAGACAGTCTAATAAACTGACACTGGGTCACAGTGAAGAAAGAGATTTATCATAAAGCGCTGTGCAAAGGAGAACCAGCAGCTTGCACTAGAAAAACATGAACTCCCCTGTCTGCTTATTGACAATTGGTTTTAAGAATGAAATTGGAGGTAAGGGTTTTTAATGTGTGATCAGCTCGTGGGTACCTTATAATTGGTAGGAGCTGAAGTTACAGAGTATTTTAGGATTTCTGATCATCATCAATCCTCTGGCACCATCTAGTCTGGGGTTTATGTGACTAGTCAGCGAGTCATCAGCTTTTATCTTGTAGGGGTTCAGGTTCCTGGGAAACAACTCAAGGCATACATCAATATGTGATCTGTGATTCTAGAAGGGGAACTAGTGCCCCTGAGACTCTGTTTTATGTCTGATAAAGTTAACTTAGGTGAAAGTAAGGAAAAGGGACTCAGGTTTGGTTCCTTACAAGTGAGAAATTGGTGGGATGGTGGGGCAGGGGGCTTTGGGGGAAGGGATTCTGGCTGAATTTCAAAGTGACAAAATCACTCTACCCATATGAAACTGACTGTTGACCCTTGAACAAAGCTTATTTGTCACAATTTTCTCTTTGCTAATGATAAGACCCATCCCCACTCCCAATTCAGGAGGCCCAGTGACCCTTAATGAAAATAGTTTTACAAATCTATTCCACCAAAACTCCTCACAAATCTATCCCACCAAAACTTCAGATACGCTCAAAGAGTACAGATCCTAGGGTGATCAGTCTATTTCTTAAAATAAGATTTTCTGGTACATTATATTTTAAAATTATATATATATTTTAATTTAGTCCAGCCTTTCCTACATCTTTCTTATTCTGCTATTAAAGATTTATAAGATTACATTTTCTTCCTCAAATCCAGACACCACCTTCTTTTTCTGGCTTTATTGAGATAAAATTTATATATAACATTGTATAAGTTTAAGATGTACAATGTAAAGATTTGATAGATGTATATTTGCAAGATGTTTGCCACAAGAATGTTAGTTACATGTCCTTCACCTTGCGCAATTACCACCTTGTGGTGGTGGTTGTGGTGGTGGTAAAAACATTAAAGCTTTACTCTCATAGCAACTTCTAAGTATACAATACAGTGTTGCTAACTATAGTTATCACGTTGTACATTACATCCCCAGGATTTATTCATCTTATACCTGGAAGCTTGTAAACTTTGATCAATGTCTCCCCATTTTCCCTACCCCTCAGCTCCTGACAACCACTATTTTACTCTCTGTTTCTATGAGTTTAATGTTTTTTTAGATTGCACATATAAATAAAGTTATACAGTATTTGTCTTTCTCTGTCTGACTTATTTCACTTGGCATAATGCCCTCAAGGTCCATCCATGTTGCCAAAAATAGCAAGATTTCCTTCTTTTATATGACTAAATAATATATTACATTTTCTTTATCCACTAATCTGTCCATGGAAGTGTAGCTATCTCTTCAAGATAGTGATTTCATTTTTTTTCAGATATACATCCAGAAGTGGATATACTGTTGATTTGTTGCTTTTAGGTTTACATCCCACATATAAGTGATATCATGTGATTTTTGACTTTATCTGTCTGACTTATTTCGCTTAGCATAATTATCTCAATGTTCATCCATGTTGTCAGGAAGGTCAATATTTAAGCTCTTCTTATGTCTGAGTAATATTCCATTGTATATATGTACCACAGCTTCTTTAACCAATCATCTATCATAGGACACTTCAATAGCTTCCATATCCTGGTCACTGTGAATAATGCAGCTATGAACATTGGTGTGCAAATATCTTTTCAGATTTAAATTTTCAAGTCTTTGGGGTAAATACCCAGTAGAGTGATTGCTGGATCATATGGTAGATCGAGTCTCAGTTTTTTTGTGGAAACTTCATACTGTTTTCCATAGTGGCTATACCAATTTGCAGTTCCATCAGCAGTGTATGAGAGTTCCTTTTTCTCTGCATCCTCTCCAACATTTGTTATTATTTGTCCTGTTGATTGTAGCTATTCTAACAGGTGTGAGATGGTATCTCATTGTGGTTTTGATTTGCATTTCCCTACTAGCTAGTGATGTTGAGCATCTTTTCAAATATTTGTTGGCCATTTGTATGTCCTCTAACTCCTTGCATACTTTTAAAAGGAAAATCAGTGCAGTACAGGTAGATAGAAGGGCCAAACAATTAGCCTTCTGGGAAAATTCTGCCTTGTTTCTTACCAGACGACTAAGACCGCCCCCCCATGGATGCCTGAAACCTAGGACAGTATAAACCCTATATATACTATATTGCTCCTATACATATATAACTTTTCACTTAAAAGAAGCACTTTACAGCTTCTCTTTGGCATATCTAAATTGCCATCATCACCATTCTTGCATTTTTGGACCATTATTAATTAAAATAAGGGTTACTTGAACACAAGCACTGTGATACCATAATAGTAGATCTGATAACCAAGACAGCTACTAAGTGACAAATGGTCAGGGGGCATACACAACTTGGACAAACCAGACAAAGGGATGATTCACGTCTTGCATTGGACAAAGCAGATCAGCAGGAGATTTTATCACACTACTCAGAACAGTGCACAATTAAAAATGTATAAATTGTTTATTTCTGAGGTGTTCAATTTAATATTTTCAGACTGTGATTGATCACAAGTAACTGAAACCATGGAAAGTGAAACCATGGACAAGGGGTGATGACTGTATAGTTTTTATCATATTCCTGAAGGAACATGTTACCTTCAAACCTTAACCATCATTGACTGACTGTCCATATATATCTAGTAACTTTTACTTGGCTTTGGAGATACAAAGACATAGAATAATGATGATTATAATATTTATAATGGCTTACATAAAATCACATATTACATATCTTACAAACAACTTTCATACAAGGTTCTATCCTTGAAGAGCTTTTATTTCACTTAGGACAAGAAATATACACTTCAATTATTTAATAAATATTTATTAGATGTTTACGTAGTTCTGTTTTAAGGGCTTGAGAAACATCAGTCAATAAAACAAAGATCTCTACCCTATAAGATCATTTTACATTCTGCATTTGACAAATGTAAACATTAGTAAAGTTCAAAAGCTATATATACTCCTATGCAAAGTGAATAGCAAAATGTTTACAGGTTGCAAAGAACTTCAAGTTAAAGCTCTACTCTTTGAAAAGAACACTGTCATAGGTATCAAAAATGCCCTGCCTTGTTCACCACTTCTTACTTTCAAATAATGTTAAGAATCAAGTTTGAAACTTGCCTGGCCCTATATCCTAGACTAACCTTAATAATTGCAACTATTTTTTTTTATTATAGACCTTCTCATTTAGGTTGATTATAGAAACATCTATTCTATTTCAAGACCAAAACTTAGAGGTGAAAGTAGTAACTAAATATTTTTTTCCTGCCCTTTCCTGAATAATGTATTGTTTCATAGTGGTACACTCTTAGACCATGTATATTATGGTCTATCTCTTCCTGTGTGGGTTTTGTGCCCTGCTGGCACTGTGCCTAGTACAAGTGGTAAACAAAGCAATATTATTTTTTCTTTCTAATTAATCAGAATGTAGGAATTTATTTTAATAGCACAAAAAATAGAATGTACACATTTATTTAAGTTGTGAATAACACCAAGAAAAAAAAAAGCATTAGATGACAAAGCCTAAGAAATTTGGGTGGTAATGTGTATTAAACTATACAAATAAAGAAATTTTAGTTAAACATATTAATTATTCAATATGTAGTTTCTGTGTTCTTAAAATAAATTAATGCCTGAGAATGAAAAACGGATATGGTAAAATAGAAATATTATAATATTAAATATTCTTACCAATAGACTTTCCATCTCTTAGTTTGGACTAGTTAGTATGCCTAATGTAAGCTAGAGTACAATAATGCCAATTTGTTCTTTTTATAGGTCTTTTGGTATTCAGAAATAAAATCTCTTTTCCCTTGTCACAAGTTATACCTCTTATCAGCCACTGGGCAAATGCATGTACTTAGGGAATGTGAGGGCAGAGCTCAAAACAGAGCATTCTCTTGTCTAGGAGAAAAACAACACTTCTCTGAATAAATAAGCAACAAATTCCATCTTCAAATACAAAAGACTATGTATTGTCTTTGAATCATGCTCATGACTTTGCGATTACCAGAACCCTTATCATTTTTCTTTTTTCCATCCACCCATCTTCTACATATAATATGTACTCTTTTAGCCCTGATATCATTCTTGATATCATGGAAGATGTTAATCTTTTTTGAAAGGGTCAGAATGTGTTCTGGTAAATCATAAAACTGATGTTCTGGGAAGAACTGATGTAACTGATATTCTAATGGTTCTTTGTGCCTTTGTATATGTGAAGGGAGAGAAAATTTTCCCTTTACTAATTGTTTCTGCTTCTCCTTAAGTGCCAATTTCATTTGTAGGACTATTTTTAAACTATTCTTTTGAAAATGATTTTTGTCATTCTTTATAATATCTAATTCGTATGGGGCTCATTATGCAGGTTCACCAGCTCTGATTTCTGTGTGACACACACACAAATTTTTCTCTTCTCCATTTTCACATCCGTAATATGTCCATACGCTCTATAACAAAAATATTCTACTTTTACTTTAATCCTTATTCCTTTATCTGCTGCTATCTTTAGGTCTATCAAGAAATCACTTTAACTCCAATAAATAAAAACCTGTTTAAAAAGTGCTCAGAGTCGGAAGAATGCTATTACAGGGAAACTGGCTATCAGAACCCACCTAACATGGTCTTGAGGCAAGTCAACCCTAATAAACAGAGGAGCCAGAGGTAAGAGTCCCCAACTCAGCAGTTCAGATGAACTCACCATCGGAATCAATGACCTCTTTGGCTCCTGACCAACTGCTCAGGTTCATGGATCAGTCTGTTCAGGCTGCCATAACAAAATACCACAGAATAGGTGGCTTCAACAACAAAAATATGTTTTCTCACAGTCTGGAGACTGAAAGTACAAGATCAAGGTGCCAGCAGTGTTGATTCATGCTGAGTTCTCTTCCTGGCCTGTAGATGGGCACCTTCTCACTATGTCATCACACGGCCTTTCCGAGAGAGAGAGAGAGAGAGAGAGAGAGAGAGAGAGAGAGAGAGAGAGAGAGAGAGAGAGAAGATCTTTAGTGTCTAATTCTAATTCCTCTTCTTAAAATGTCAACAGTTCTATCAGATTAGACCCTCATTTTACAATTTCATTTAACCTGTTTTTTTTAAAAAATAATTGCAGTTGACATTCAATATTACATTAGTTACAAGTACACAGGATAGCAGTTAGACATTTATATAATTTACAAAGTGATCCCCCACCCAATTAATCAAGATCCACCTTGTACTATACCTGGCCTGGTTATCACAATATTATTGACTATATTCCCTAAGCTGTATTTCACATCCCTGTGAATTCTTTGGAGCTACCAATTTTTACTTCTTTTATTTATTTTTTCTTCATCATATTATTATTTTATATTAGTTTCAGGTATAAAGTACAATGGTTAGACATTTATATACTTTATGAAATGATCCCTCTGATAACTCTAACACCCGCCTGGCATTAAACACACCCATTACAATAATATTAACTATATATCCTATGCTATATTTAAAATCCCCATAACTGTTTTGTAACTGCTAATTTGGGTTTCTTCATTCTTTCCCCTTTTCCACCCAAACACCAACACCCTCCACTCTGGCAATCACTAGTTTGTTCTCTGTATCTAGTGAGTCTGTTTTCATTTAGTTAGTTTGTTTCTTTTGTTCCTTAGAGTCTGCATATAAGTAAATAATATTTATCTTTCTCTGTCTGACTTATTTTACTCAGCATAATAAACTCTAGTTCATCCATGACATTGTAAATGGCAAGATTATTTTTAATGTCTGAGAAATATTCCATTGTATATATGTATTGTAACGTCTTTATCTAATTATCTATTAAAGGGCACTTAGGTTACTTCCATATCTTGACTATTGTGAATATCACTGCCATGAACATAGCGGTACATAGATATTTACAAACTAGTGTTTTGTTTGTTTTGTTTTGTTTTTGGATAAATCCCAAAACTGTAATTGCGAGGTCAAAAGGTAGTTCTATTTTTAACTTTTTCAGTAACATCTAAACTGTTTTCCATAGTACCAATTGGCAATCTGACCAACAGTGCACAAGGGTTCCCTTTTCTTCACATCCACGCCAACACTTGTTGATTTTTTTATTTATTATGATAGTCAATCTGACAGCTGTGAGGTGATATCTCATTGTGGTTTTATTTTGCATTTCTTTGATGATTAATGACCTTGAGCTTCTGTTTATATGTCTGTTGGCCATCTGTATGTTCTTTTTAGAGAAATACCTGTTCATGTCTTCTGCCCATTTTTCAATTGGATTGCTTGGGAATTTTTGTTGTTGTTGTTTTTGAGATGTATGAGTTCTTTACAAATGTTGGCTATTAACCCCTTGTCGGATTATCATCGGTGAATATCTTCTCCATTCAGTCGGTTGTCTTTCCATTTTGATGATGGTTGCCTTTTCTGTACAAAAACTTTTTAGTTTGATATAGTCCAATTTATTAATTTTTTTTCTTTTGTTTCCCTTGACCCTGAAGATATATCAGAAAAAAAATTTCTAATAGCAATATTAGAGAGTTTACTGCTTATGCTTCCTTCCAGAACTTTTATGATTTCGGGCCTTACATCTAAGTCCTTAATCCATTTTGACTCTGTTTTTGTATATGCTGTAAGAAAGTGATCCAGTTTCATTTTTTTTGCATGTACCTGTCCAGTTTTCCAAATACCACTTATTGAAGAGACTGTCTTTACTTCATTGTATATTCTTGCCTCCTTTGTTATAAACTAAATGACCATATAGGAATGGATTTACTTCTGGGCTCTCTTTTCTGTTCCACTGATCTATGTGTTTCTTTCTCTTTTTTTTATTCCAGTACAATGCTGTTTTGATTACTATAGCCTTGTAGTATAGTTTGGTACTAGGTAGTGTGATATCTCTAACATTTTTTTCCCTCAAAATTGTTGTGGCTATTCAGGATCTTTTATGGCTCCATATAAATGTTTGCATTATTTGTCCTATTTTTCTTGGTATTTTGATTGGGATTGCATTGAAGCTATAGACTGCTTTGGGTGGTATGGCCATTTTAACAATGCTGATTCTTCCTACCCATGAGCACAATATATGCTTTCATTTATTTGTACCTTCTTCGGTTTCTTTGACAATGGCATAATTTTCTGAGAACAGGTGTTTTACCTCTTTGGTTAACTTGATTCCCAGGTATTTTATTGTTTTTGATACAATCGTAAATGGGATTGTTTTCTTCATTTCTCTTTCTGAAAGTTCATCATTGGTATATAAAAATGCCACTGACTTTTGAATATTTATTTAATAACCTGCTACTTTAATTAATTCTTTGATCAGTCCTAACAGTTTTTCTGGTGGAATCTTTAGTCTTCTCTATAGTAACGTATCATCTGATAGTAGTGACAGTTTTACATCTTTTTTTTTCCAATTTAGATACCTTTTATTTATCATTCTTGTATGATTGCTGTAGCTAGGACATTCAATACTATGTTTAATAAAAGTGGTGAAGATGGACATCCATGTCTTATTCCTGATATTAAAGTAAATGTCTCTAGCTTTTCCTCATTAAATACAATGTTAGCTGCATATTTGTTATAGATGGACTTACTTATGTTCCTACTATTCCCACTTTGCTGAGAGTTTTTATCATAAAATAATATGCTGGATTTTGCTGAATGCTTTTTTGCATCTATTAGTATGATCATATGATTTTTATCTTTTAATTTTGTTGATGTGTTGTATTCTATTAATTGATTTGCAGATATTAAACCAACCTTGCATCCCAAGAATAAATCTAACATGATTGTGGTGTATAATATTTTCTATCTTCATTGAAATATAATAGACAATTAGATGCTTGTATTTACATTGTACAATTTAGTAAGTTTTTTTTTTTCAATTATAGTTGGCATACGATAACATATCAGTTTCAGTTGTATAGTATAGTGATCAGAGATCCACATAACTCACAAAGTGATCACCTCTTCCCCCTAACATATTTATTACAACATTATATCATTACAACATTAACCATCTTCCCAAAGCTACACTCTACATCTCCATGTCTATTCTTCATATATCTTTAATCCCTTTGCCTTTTTTTTGTGCCCCGCAGCCCCTCTCCCATCTAATATCCTTCTACATATCCTCTGTATCTATGAGTTTATTTAAGCTTTTTGTTGTTTATTTTGTTCTCTAGATTCCACATGTACATGAAATCATGCAATATTTGCCTTTCTCCATCCTACCCATTTTATTCAGTGTAATACCGTCTAGGTACATCAAGGCAATATCTTTTTCCATCCCCTTCCTTTTAGTCTGTTTGTGTCTTTTAATCTGAAGTGAATCTCTTGTAGGCAGCCTATGAAGAGGTTTCGTTTTTTATCCATTCAGCCACCCTATCTTTTGGTTGGAACACGTAACTCTTATACATTTGAGGTACTTGTTGATAGGAATGCAATTATTACCATTCTTTATTCCTTTTTTGATACATGGTTTCCTTCTTAAAGAAGTCTCTCTAACATTTCTTATAATACTGGCTTGCTATTTATGAATTCTCTCAATGTATTTTTTATCTGGGAAGATTTTTATATGTCCTTCAATGATAAATGATAGCTTTGTTGGGTAAAGTACTCTTGGTTGTAGATCCTGGGTTTTTATCATGTCGAATATTTTGTGTCAAGCCCTTCTGATCTTTGGCATTTTAATTAAGATGTGTATTGGTGTGGGCCTCTTTGGGTTCCTGGTTTTGGCAACTCTCTGAGCTTCCTGGGGTTTTATGTCTATTTCCTTCGCAAGGTTGGTGAAGTTTTCCATCATTATTTCTTCATGGAAGAATTCAATATATATTTTTTTTCTGGTACCCCTATGACACAGATATTTTTATACTTAATAATGTCCCATGGACTCCTTAAATTGTTATTATAGTCTTGACTACCTTTTCCTTGCTACCTTTTCCTTTCCATTCTGATTGAGTTTCCTTGGCTTTCCCATCCTCTATATAGGCCATCTGATCTTTTTTATTCACCGTTTAACATACTTCACATCTCAGATGTGTTCTTCATTTCTAATTGTGTTTCCCTTTTGTAACTTCCATTTCCATTTTCTATGTTTTTTTTCTCTCTTTGTTAAAGTCTTCACTGAATTCATCTTCCCTTCCTCTAAGTTCATTGAACATTTTATAACCAGTGTTTTGAACTCTGCATCTGTTAGATTACTTGACTCCATTATTTCTGGATCTCTGTTCTACTCTCTCATATGGTTTCTGTTTCTTTGGTTTTTTTTTTTCCATTTTGGCTGCCTTTCTCTATCTGTTTTTATATACTAAGCAAAGCTTCTAAGTCTCCTGGTCTTAATGGCATAGATTTGTGTAATAGATGTCCAGTGGCACAGTCCTAACAGGGTTCAGTGGCAGGCCAGATTTATCCCCAGCCTATGCTTCTTCAGGGCCACCTGTTAAGACTCAGCAAGCAATCCACAGAAGCTCTGCTTACAGTTGCCTCAAAAAGCCACACCAGAAACCAAGGCCAGCTGCCACCAGTGTGAGTCTCAGTGCTGCTCAGCAAGAGGCACCTTAGTAAGTGAGGACACACCTGGATGTGGCTTGGGTGGGGCTGTGAGTAGGGGGAGATGGAGTTTCAGGGATTCCTCTGGGCAGAGCTACCTCTGTTACCCAGTTTGATGACGTCTCTTCTATGGTGGTATTGAATCTGCACACTGAAAGAGGGGAGGGATCAAGAGAGGAGCACTGGATACTGCCAGCACTTCTGCATGGGAGAGAGCCTCACCTCTGGCCCTTGCTCTGGCAACTCAATGTCCCCCTGAATGTCCCTGGTGCTCCCTGTGCAGCCGAACCAGTGCTGGTGCTCAGAGCAAGCAGGTTAGTCACTGGGAAAGTCTGCTCACAGACATGACCCCTTTAAGAGGTGTCTGCAGATGCTGGTTGCAGCTGCCACAAGCCTCCATCCCACTCAGCTGCTGGTGACCGGGCAACCTCACATCCTCGCCCAGGACTACCTTCTGCCATTGCAGGGTGATTTCTTAGTTGTCTCTCTAGTTGTATGGCTTGGTCATCTAGATTCCAGGTGATTTTCTTTGCTGTTTGCTCCTTGTTTCTGTCACAACTTTGATTTGGTCACCAGAGAATGAACAGAGCATTTATCATCCACACCATTTTTTTCCTTCCCCGTGGTCTATAATATTTTTAATGTATTGCTGAATTCAGTTTGCTAATTTTATTGAGAATTTTTGTGTCAATGTTCACAAGGGTTATCAGCCTAATGTCTTTGTCTGTTTTTGGAATCAATGTGATAGTTGACTCATAAAAAGAATTAGAGAGAATTCCCTCTCAAATTCTTTGGAATGGTTTCAGAAAAATAAGTTTTAATTCTTTGAGTGTTTGATAAAATTCACCTATGAAGTTTTTTGATTACTGATTCAATTTTGCTAATAGTAATGGGTTGATTCAGATTTTTTGTTTCTTCTTGACTCAGCTTTTGAAGATTATATGTTTCTAGGAATGTATCTAATTATTCCAGATTCTCCAATTGTTGGCATATAATTGCTCATAGTATTTTTTAGGGCTCCTTTGTATTTCTGTGGAGTCCATAGTTACTTCTCCTCTTTTGTTTCTGATTTTATTTACGTGGGTCCTCTCTCTTTTTTCCTTCATGAATCTGGTTAAAGATTTATAAATTTTGTTTATCCCTTTAAAGAACCAGCTTTTTGTTTTGTTAATCTTTTGTATTGGTTTTCTAGACTCTCATTTATTTCTAATTTTATTTATTTAGGTGCTCTCACCTTTTTTCTTGAGGAATTTAATTAAAGATTCATCATTTTTTTATCTTTGCAAAGAATCAGCTCTGAAGGTTTCATCAACCTTTTACATATATTTTTAAAGATTTAATTATTTACCCTGTGATCTTTATTATTTTATTCCTTCTACTCACTTTGGGCTTTGATTGTTGTTCTTTTGCTCTTTCCTTTAGATGTAAGGTTAGATTGTTTGAGGGTTTTTTTTTTTTTGAGATAGGCCTGTATTGCTGTGAATTTTCCTCTTAGAATGCTTTGGCTGTGTTCCATAGATTTTTTTTTCGTGGGGGGAGGCAGAGACAAGTCACTGTGTTTTCATTTTTGTATGTCTTAAGGCATCTTTTGATTTCTTCCTTGATATTGTAAACATATTCATTGTTCAGTAGTATGCTATTTAGCCTCCATGTGTTTGTGTAGTTTCCAGTTTTTTTCTTATAACTGATTTCTTGTTTTTATACTATTTTGATTGGAGTAGATGCTTGATATGATTTTAATATATATATATATATATATATATATATATATATATTTATTTACATTTCTTACAACTTGTTTTTAGGCTTAACATGTGGTCTATCCTGTAAAATGTTCCATGTGTGCTTGAAAAGAATGTACAATCTGCTGCTTTGGTGTGAAATGCTCTAAAAATATCAATTAAATTCATTTTGACCTCACTTAACCTTCATTGTCTCCTTAAACTTTTATTTCCATGTATAGCCATGATAGGGTTAAGGCTTCAACTTATGAATCTGGTGGAGACAAAATTCAGTGCATAACAATATTCTTCTGTTCTTGAATCTCCTTTTGAGGATTCCCTTCTCATCCCTCCCCCCTCCTCAGTATAACTTGCCGTGGCATGACTCTTGAATGACCTTGACTTTTCATCCTGTTTTCTCCATACTGCTACTTTTTGGTTCCTTTGCTTCCATGTTTCAGATACCAATTCTATAAATCTGACTGTATTTAGACTATTAGATTATTTATCTCCCAAGCTCTTTGCTCAGAAGAGAGCATTTTTAAAGAAATGATAAAATGATTTTCATTTGATGGTAACATTCTAGTTGAGTTCCCTTAGAGATTGGTGAACCTTACCACTACCTACCCTCTACACACCCACCAAGTCCCACATAGACACAAGGCCCATTCCTCCCTGTTCTAGCCACAATCAGTTGTTATAAAACAAAAATAGTTAGGAGACCCTGCCCTTTCCTTCTTGACTCTTTGAATTCCATATAAACATTGAGCCAGTCATATACCTGTTAGTCTTGTTTGTTTGTTTTTAATAGTAATCAAAGAAACACTGCCATTTAGGATGACCCACAGAAATGAAAATTTCAAGTTTTTTGAAGGATAAAATAAAGTTATTTACATTGAAACTAAATGTGAAGAGCTTAAGTGAATCACTGGCAACACTTTCATGAGATTCGTTTATTTTTTTGTTTTTTTAATTAAATTTTGATATTTTGTTGCCCCACCCCCATCAATTACATTTTCGTTAAATTAAGCCATATATATCATATGATACATCTCCATGCTCTAAACTATTATATAATGAAATCATTGTCTTCATGGTTTAAAGATATCATTTGTTCCATAATAGTTTTGGGATTCTTTTCACTATCAGGTTTTATAAACATTCCAGATAAATGCCTTAGATTTTTGAATGATAAAGGTGGGGTGGGTAAAGAAAATAAAGTGTTTTTAGGAAGAAAAAGGATCCTCTGAAGAACTTTGTACACCAATGAATTCAAAAAAGAGAGAATTAAAATTGATGTCTCTGCACGAAAACAACTCATATAGCCATTGGCAAAATTCTACCTACCTATTAGAACACATCTAGTTGGTGAGAGGCTATGGGCTATGTTGTTTGAGTTTCGTCTGTATTTCCAAATGTGCTTAATTTAGGCTTCTATATCCTTTGTGTTTTCAGTGGAAATGCTCCAAGAAGAATTGCAGTGATTTAAAAATAGATACTTGCCACAGCTTTCTTTCTATATTTCAGTGACAACTGACTGAAAATTATTTGAGAAGTTTCAATTCTAAGATATCCTAAGTCAGCATTGAAACAAGCAAAAAGAATCTATGAGTTCTTTATGTTCACTGCTAATGTAGAGCACCTGAAAATCAGTATTTCATATGTGTCAGTCACAAATCCTGAAAAAAAAAAATCAGTGTTTGAAGCTTCAGTGTCTAAATGACTGCCTAATGCTGAAGGATAAATAAAATATATCTTCAGAATTACTATTTGTTTATAGCATATTAGTTTTTTAATTGGAAAGATTTTTAAAATAACGCATATGTTACAAAATAGCTGTGCCAAAAACACTTTTTGTATGGATTGGTTTTTTTTTCTCTTTTTAACATTTTTCACATTGATTTTTAAAAATCACACCTACTCATTTGTAAATTTTGTTAAGATGTATAAAGAAAAATAAATGGTCTTTTCATTAACCTACTGTCTTGAGGTGATTATTGTTAACATTTCAGCAAACATCTTTCCAAATACTGCCTTAATTTTATATAATTGAAATATATTAAAATTTTATATCAGTTTATCTCAAGATTATTATACAATATGTACATTCTTACGTTATTAAAAAAGTTTTTTAATATAATATTAATAGCTTTGCAATGGTCTATCATAAAGACATTCTATATTTTTTAGGCATTCCCCTAGTGTTGAGAATTTAGGTTTCTCTTAATTTTTCATTATTATATATAACACTATAATAAACATCTTGATACTTAAATTTCTGTACAATTTTCAAGTAAAGTATTTACTCAGGGTAAATTATATCCTAAGGGTAAATTTCTGGATGTGGAACTATTGATTTCTAGTTTCATACCAATTAACAACAAAAAAAATATTGTTGAAAACAAGAAAGTCTAATGCTGAAGGATTTAACCTCTTTGGATTTGCAGACACCTCTGAGATTCTGATATAAATTTTGCTCTCTTCCAGAAAATGCTAATAATTATGTTGCTTCCTGCATGTAAACATAATAAAAAATGTTTAAGGTATGAAATCATTCAAATTCTAAAAATTCAAAAAAATTAATTTTGCTCAAAAGTACATTTCAATGAGAATGTCTTTGTTTGTTTTGAATAAGAGTTTAAAATGTAGTTGACAACACATGCAATTTGAGTCACCAAATGATTTGATGGCCACAAGTGCTAAAAAACTCTGACTCACAAAATTATGTAGAATAACATTTTGAATCATGCAGCTTTGCCTGATGAGAGTAAACTTGTGTCAAATAGCTTCAGAATTCTCCAAGATTCTTCCAATTGAAATCATGTCCCAATACGTCCTTTTTCCTCAAAGAAATAAGGCCATCTTTTGTCAGAATTTTTATTGTTGATGCTGTCTATTGTACTAAAGGAGCATTTATAAATCAGTGCATCAATTTCAACACCATCCAATCAGGAACTTTATAGTAATTTAGTAATAGATTTTGGTATGTGTAAATTTCTGCCCATAGAGAAATTGATCAAGCTTTGACAATCTAGTTCTACCCAGCAGAAAGAGTTCATCCAGGGTGACAAAGTTTGTAAAGTGGCCAGCTTCCAATACCCTTCTCCAGAATAGCAAACTTGGCAAGAACAAAAAGGGCCATAACAACAAAACTTGTAAATTTTGTCCATGGCAACCATAATGGTGATTACAGGACCTTGAATGAAAAGATTTCTCTTATCCTCATGGCCAAAAATCACTAAATAAGCCAAACACTCACTCTATAAGTGAGTAGATAGATAGATAGATAGATAGATAGATAGATAGATAGATAGATAGATATAAATTTGACCTTTTCATGTATTTCAATCAAGCACTTTAAGACTTGTTTTTTAGAAATCCAGAAAATTCCTGTATAAACAAAAATAAGTAAATAAATTCTGTTCTCATTTCTCCACAAAGCCCCTTTTAAAAAAGGTGATTCAAGGCTCAGGCATTCAGGAAGTTGACAAATTCTACAATATCATAAGTTTAGCAAAAATAAAAAAACCTAAAAAAAGACAGAAAGGGATAAGTTTTCTGGTGCTAGTTGACAAGGTCACCACAAAGATTCCAATTTAACTGTGCTGCCACAGCATATGTAGAGACTGGGCTTGCCATAGAGCGAATGCTTGTTTCTCTCCAAAATTCATAATTTGAAATTTAATCTAATCTCTGATGTGCTTGGAGGTCCTGACAGTGCTTGGAGGTGTGTCCATTGGGAGGTGATTAGGCCATGAAAGCAGATCCCTCGTGAATGGGATTGATATTCTTATAAAGACATCCCAAAGAACTTTCTTGCCCCTTCCACCATACGAGGTGTGCAGCAAGAAAATGTCCCTCTATGAGCCAGGTAGCAGCCTCTCATCAGACACTGAACCAGGTATAGAATGTGCTGGTGCCTTGATCTTGGACTTCACAGTCACTACAACTGTGAGAAATAAATTTCTGCTGTTTATAAGTCACCCAGTCTGTGGTACTTCAGAATACCAGATACATGGTCAAGCACCACAGGTACTCCAACTGTATAAAAGACTATAGTAGTTTTCACCTCTTATCTGCAGTTTCAGTTTCTATGTTTCAGTTACCCTGGTCAACCTCAGCCTAAAAAATTAAATGGAAAATACCAGACATAAACAATTCATAAATTTTAAATCATACTGAGTAGTGTGTTGAAATCTTATGCAGTCTAGCTTCTTCTCTCCTGAAACATGAATCATCCCTTTGTCCAGTGTCTCCAAAATGTATGTACTCTCTGTCAATTAATCACTTAATGGCCATCTCAGTTAATCAGATGGGCTATGAGAGAGAGAGAGAGAGAGAGACCACATTTACTTAACTTTTATTATAGTATATTATTATAATTGTTCTATTTTATTGTTATTGTTGTTAATCTCTTATTGTGCCCAATTTATGTTAAAATTTTCAGGTATGTACGTGTAAAACACATGGTATTTTATGAGTTCGATACTGTCAGTAGTTTCAGGCATCCACTGGGGGTCTTAGAATGGATAAGGGGGGTTTGATTACCCATGGATAAGGGGGTTACTGTACCAAGATGGCTTTTTCCTTTGCTTGTCAAATAACTTCCATTTTAAGACATCGACAACATTTGAGTTTCTAAAAGGGGATCACAAAACAGGAATTCTTTTATTAGCATGCATGGGACATATAAATACTAGATGCAGTCTACAGTGAGAGATATGCGTGGTGCTATCCAGTTCTAGTTCTTGCTGGAGACATTTATTTTAGCTGCATATTTCTTCATGTCCCATTTCAAAATATTAGAAAAAATTATCACTTATGAAGTCAATAGATTTGACAGAAACATAGCTTGTATTTCCTTTGTTTCCTCTAAGTCACAAACTAGTTCTACCTTTTCCAGAGCACATGGCTTCACCAAATCCCTCAAAGTATACATGGCTTTTTTGGCTGTCAATGTGACAAGTAATCTTATAGGAAAATACTAGAAAAGCTTTTGTGTTGAGGCTAACTTAAGTCTTGGTTATTTCTTGTCTTTTCAAATTAAGCTGTCTTTTTAAATATCTACACTATTGGCTTCAAGGTTCCATTGACAAAATCTTTGACACAATAGAAACATTATGGCTTTGTAGCACATCTTATTCAGTAATGAAAGTAAAACCAAAGTATACCTTAAGTATGTTAATACATTATTTTATTTTTTTTTTTGCATTTTCCAACTTAGGCTTGGACATATATAAAAAAACAATATGTCCTTTTTTTGTGAACTAAATTTTCTTTAATTTGAACCAACATTAAATTATATGAAAGGTCAGAGCCTTGTACTAGTACCTGGTACTGACATTTCATTCCACCCCACAGTTAATAATATAATTGGAATAAAATATTTCAACACAATTTTCAAAATGAAGTGAAAAATACACACACATAAGTACACACATCTATAGGCACACATGTATTTCATAGCTCATCTTACTTAAGATTATTAAAAAACAGTTTTTACATAATATCTAAAGTAATGGAAAAACACTGAAATTATATAGGAATAGATTTTTTACACATATATATATATGTATGCATATGTATATTTATTTGTGTATGTGCATGCACACATGTATACCTTTACCCCATTAACAATTAACAATAGCTGCTATACATCTTAATAGCTACTATGGAGCATGACCATATAATTGATATTACAGAATATGGGTGTTAATCATGAGGACCTAGACTCATTACCTAAATCAGAGTTATATTCAGTAGATTCTAAGGATGAGTAATCATTTCTATAAATATTCCATCAAGAATAAAGTACTTTTTAAAATATACAATCTACTCATTCAGTTCCCATTGGTTAAAACCATGTCACATTAGAAGCATCACTTTTTGTGTTCTATCATGCCCAGAAATGAAAGGGAATCAATGCATATTTAAATGTTGTATGCTTTCTTATTTTGGAAGTTTTCTAACTTAAGCTAGGTTCATTGTAAGCAAAAGCAATAATCCATGGCTATAATAGCTAGATACATTTTCTTTTATTCCTAACAAGGGAAATAACTCTAGATGTCATAATGTGGCAATAATAAGGATCATATACTGATGGTGCTCATTTAGCATGCCATGCCACCTATATTAATCAGAATAGGCTAAGTTGATGTTGCAATAAAAAACAACCATATCTTAATGAAAATGTTTATTTCTTATTCCCACAAAATCCAGTGTGGGTCAGGGCAATTCTCCAGGACAGACTTCCATCTTATCATGGTGATTCCTACAATAAGTAGACTAGACTTGTACAGTAATTTGACTGCACAATTTTAACAAAAGTTTACACAATTGCCAAAGGAAAGAAGCGAGAGCTGAGGTTGTGCACCATGTCATAAGTGTCAATGCACAGGCCACATGCCCTGCAAGACTAAAAACCCTGGAATTAAAATCTGAAGGCCTGTAAAATATGCTAGATTTGCAATTTATTCACTGGTTGATCTGAATCCAATCACTTTTCTTCTCTGAACCTTAATTTCCATATCTGTAAAAGGAGTTCTGTTATTCTAAGACTTTATGGCACACCTTGGAATATCCTAAAAATATGTTGGTTAATTTTTCATTCCATTGAATAAGTTTTAAAATAACATTGGGCCAATGAAAAAAATTCATTCAGGATTTTGTTTCTTCCTTTGACCTGTTTTTTATATAATGTATGTTTCTCACCATAAAGGGCTAATAAACTAATAAAGATTTTTTTTAAAAAAAGTATTTTTTGCAATATCTGAATGCAAAGAGTCCGAATTTTCAGGTGATACTAATAGGAGTTATTGGGAGTTGCTGTGCAGGCAGTTGCAAGTCCCAGTGCTCCACTGGGAGAATTGGATGGATTTGTATGGAATACAGTAGAGATAGATAAACACCAAGGTCTGATGATAATATGCATACATTATCTGGACTTATTTCAATTATTTGAAATTCTGGGCCTTACTAATAGCTCTGTTTCTATTACATGCAGTTCTCAATAGAGTATAGGAGTGACTGCTTCAAAAACACAAGGATATGTGAATGCTCATCTTCCTTCTCATTATGAAAGACCTTCATTCCAGACTAATCAAAGAAGAAAATTTGGAAAATTACCAGTGATAACAAGTTTAGCATGTGTGACCAAGATTAACTCAAAAGAGACAGGAAATAAATTAATTAATTCATACCCCCTGCAAGGGATAAAAAAAATGAGCAAAAAGCTTGCTTAAAAAATATCCAAGTCAAAAAGACTGTTTGAACAAAAACAGCACTTGAACAAGATGAAACAGAATACCCCAGACAGAACAGAAATGGTATCCGCTTTATAGCCAATGTTCCCCAAAGAAGAAAACTCCCCTGAAATTCAGAACAAAGATAAAGGCATAAAGAATCAAAGTGCACATTAAAAATATTAAATTCTACTAAGTGAACAAAGTACTTGATTCATAAATAAGCACAGTAAGAAAGTTCTCTACAGAGTATTGTGTTCTGCTTGAAATGTAGGCAATAAACACATTCAAACAGGCATGCATGGCCATGCAGAGTTCTATACCATATTATAACAATGCTGTCTTTGGTGTTCATTACATTGGGCCCTATTGAAAATGAAATTGTCTCACAATGGAGTTGCTATAGGCTGAAATGTGTCTCTTGACCACCACCAAATTCATATATTGAAGCTGTAATCCCCAAGTGATGGTATTTGGAGGTGATGCCTTTGGAAGTAATTAGGTTTAGGTGATATCATGAGGGTGAAGCCCCCATAATGGGATTATAAGACCAGACCTCTCTCTCTGCACCATGTGAGGACATAGCAAGAAGGTACCATGGGCAAGCTGGAAGCCAGGCCATATTCTTGGCACCTTGATGATAGACTTCCCACCCTCTAAAAACTGTGAGAAATAAATGTTTGTGGTTTAATGCACTCAGTCTATGGTATTTGTTATAGCAGCCGAAGTTGATGAAGGTAAGGGTTCTTTTCATACTCTTAGAAATGATGTCTACCCTCCAACCCCTAGAATCAGGAGACATCAAGATAGAACTAACTAACTTAAAGCTTCTGTGTATGGTTTTTTAAAGTTTTGCGGAATAGCATTACTTTTTAAGTTTGTTTCAATTTATCAAATATTTATTGAGCACCTCGTATCTGCCATGCTCTGTATTAGGCATAGTGGATATAGAGATAAATAAGGCATGGTTCCTATCTTAAAGTAACAAAAAAATCCAATAGAGGAAATTAAAGAAAACCAGGTGATATTAATACAAATGAAAAGGTACAATACCAGTGACAGAAGTGTGAATTGTTGCTCTCAATTAAGTATTTCAGAAGGAGTCTCCTTATACTATTAACAATTTACAAAGTCTCTGGCTTCTTTTTTTCCCATAAGATCACCTTTATTGGGTAAAGATAGTGCCTAAACGGATGGAATAGGATATAAACAGAACAAAACAAATCTTTCCAGAACAACTAATGCCTCAGATGGGAAAGCTAAAGCAATCTTACCACCACTGGCTAATGGTCATCAATGGACAGGATTGACTTGAAATAACATTGCCAGGCCAAAGAGATTTTCTTTGGATCTTTTTTTGCTATTCTCAGTGCTAACTTGTGCTTCTCAGAACCCAGAATCCCTCCCTAAGAGCAGCCTTTAATTCCTCATCCAGCTGGGTTTCAAAAGGGACATTTGTTGGAGACAATTATAATAATAATAATTAGGGCAATGGTTTATGGAGAATTTACTAAACATCAAATTCCATGCATAACATGTACATATAAAATATCATTTAATTTTCATAATCCTGGGAAAATATTTTCTTCCTCAGTTTACAGACAAGGTAACTGAGGCTCAGTGAAGTTATTTCAACTGATATCCCATAATTCTTATGTGGAAGAACAGGATTCCAACCCAGAACTATCTAAGTGATGCTGAGTCTGTAAACAAATTCTTGTTATCATGTTAATGATTAAGAATAAAAGAAATTGATATCTTCTCCCAGGGTATCTGGATTTTCAAAGACAGCATTGGAGAATGCAAACCATTCATCCCAAAGAAATGATCTTCTAACAGAGGAATTGCTAGCACTAAAGGGGACCAGGTAGGCACTATTTTTAGACACATAGGATTTTTCACTCTACTTTTAAAATCACATTAGCTGGGTAGGCACTTTCCCTACCTGTGTAGAGGCTGACATCCAGTTATTTAACCTGTTAAATCTTTACACCACAACATCCACAGCTACCGTTATGACGTTATGATATAGTGGTTGTATGCTTCTCTTTCTCTTTCTCTTTCTTTCTCTTTCTCTTTCTCTCTGTCTCTCTGTCTGTCTGTCTGTCTGTCTGTCTCTCTCTCTCTCTCCTCCCTTCCTTCTTCCTTCCTTCCTTCCTTTTTTCTCTCTTCTTTTCTCCCTTTCTTTCATTCACTTAGTCATCCATTTTAGAAATATATAGAGCTGTGCACTGCAAATGCAAATGCAATGATGAACAAGAATGATATTGTCTTTGTCATCAGGGTTGTAGAATAATTAGACATGATGAATTTTGAAGTCTAAGATTACTTAGAACATATAGCAATGGCTACTTCTGTCTGAATATATATCATAGATAAAGGTATTCTTACAGCCTGGTTGTAAAATAATTTAAATCACACTGGAGACATGCTTAGCTTGCATGTAAATAAGAAGAAATTAATGATAAAATTCTATAAGGAATAATAGAATTATAATTATAATTATAGTTATAATTATAAATTAGAAAGCATCCTTCTGCAACAAATTACTTTTTGAATGATCAGCTTTAGAGAATGTTCATATCAATATGGTTTACTGGGTTCTGTTTAATTTGGAAAGGAAAACTGACTAGATTGTGTATAATAAAAACAAGGGCACTAATTCCCCACTTCCTTATAAACTAGCTCACATATTTCTTCATTTAAAGATGGGCAAAAGGACAGATATTTTCCAAGTCATTCCAACATTTAAACAGATCAATCTCACTGAAAACAATTGAATTTAAATGATATTAAATGTTAAAGCAAAGATATTGTTGAATGCAGAGCTTATAGTAACAGATCTGTAGCAATACACTAAGACTACTTCTTTGATATATCAATTTTAGCAGATGCCCTTTTCAAGAGACCACTTAATTCTGCCCATTTAACAATCCATTCATTGCCTTTTGCTTTTGAAAGTGCATTGACATTTGCCCTTCTTATTTCTATAAGCAGTGCCATAAAGCTTAATTCCAATCACAAGTGTCAACAGCTCAAAAATTTGTACCCCTCCATTCCTCTTGTAATGAAAACAATTTTTTTTTCCATCTGGGAAACAGGTAATGAGGTAAAGATTGAATGTTCATGATTGAGAGGTTTGTGTAGTTAATCATCTCAAGTCTTTTTTAAGAAGTGTTTTTGGTTATATGTTGCAGGTGTAATTGATGTTGATATAAACCATATTTTTGCGTTTCTGTTATTTTTAGATAAAATTTTATCATTGGTTAATTAGCATGAACAAAATATAAGTACTGCTTACTCATTTAACTATAATTCATATTAGTTTCAAGCATGACTTTTTTAATATTATAAATGGTTACTTGTTTCATCAACATTTGTTATGTTTCACACTATTTTCTTTTTTCAATACAAATGGAAAAATGTATTTAAGAAACAAACAAATTCAAATTAAAGTTCAACATTCTTTTATTAATTTCTTAAGGTCACTGTAACAAATTACTACAAACTGGGTAAGTTAAAACAATAAACATTTGCTCTCTTAGGGGTGAGGAGGCTGGGATTGTGAAAACAGTTTCACTGGGACTAAATGAAGGCATTAGCAGATCCACGCTCCCTTCAGAGGCTCTAGGGAGGAGAATCCATTCCTGCTTCTTCCAGGTTCTGCTGGCTGCCCATATTCCTTGGCTTGTGGCTGCATCTCCCCAATCTCTCCTTCTATGTTCACACTGCCTTCTCTTCTGAGTGTCAAATTTTCCTCTATCTCCTCTTATAAGCATATGTGTAATTACATTTTGGATTTACTCAGATAATCTAAAACAATCTCCTCATATCAAGATTCTTAATCGCATCTGAAAAGTCCTTTTCTGCCATACAAGTCCACATCACAGGTTCCATGGATTAAAACACAGATATCTTTTGGGGGCCATTATTTAGCCTACCACAACTTCTGGAAGCACACACAGGACCATTTTATGACTTCTGTGGGCCATAGGCATTTTTGCTTTTGTGGTCCTTTCTTCAAAAAAATAAATTTAAAATTATATTTTGACTACAGTGAAATAAACAGAAACATTTATATATTCATTGTTGTTATTAATATATATGTAATATTGTTATGTTAATTTTCTTCTGATGTTAATAAATTAAAACAAAAACATTTTTGTGGACACCTAAAAGTGTATGACCTTAGGCATTGTGCTTAATGGAAAATTCAACCCTGCATGTAGAAAACACATAAAGGCTCTCTATCTCAGTAACTGATAAAACTTTAAAAGTACACAAACTCAGGAAAGAATTCTAATATATAGATACGTTTCTTAATTGCACTTGAGTTTTAAAAAATCACAGGATTTCTGCTCCATTTTCAATAAGTATTCCATTTCCTAAGCTCTATCATTTTTTTATCATGTAATCTTTGAAAAGCAAAAGACAAAATGTTTTAAGGAGGTGTATTTCTTCCATACATAATTGATGGAAAATAAAAAAATGTGCAAGGTCTTTTAAAATATGATAAAATGGTTTCATTCCATGTCATCTCACTGCAGATTCTGCATATTAACAATACATAGTTCACTGTGGCATTTTTGTTTTTAATTTTTTAAAGGTTGCTTATAAGAGAGAAGAAACACTGATAACATCGAACTAAATCATCACACAGCTTCAATGTGACCTGGTTGGACATCACCCAATTTATGCCTTATCCAAATTAGGTTTCTCAACAATAATGTTGTTCTACTGTCAGAGGTTCATAATTGTTAACACAGTTCATTGGTGCTTGCAGAACTGCATTTCTTTGGCAATACAAGGAGAGTGAGAAATTATACATTTTTTTATTGTCAGTGTGTTATGAAGGATTATGTTAATCAAAGAAATCAAGCTTGGGTATCTAAAAGTGAATCAAAGTCTGTTTTTTCTCCTTTCGTAGGAAAAATATACTATTGAGTACTGCTTTCCAACGAGGAAATTAACAACCATGTATTTTCTAACATATAAACTTCGTTTCACAAACTCAGTTCATTAGTTTTAATAAAACTCTTCTGATTTATATGATGCAACAAATGATGTTTTATATTACATTTTATTACCTCCAGGACGGTTTTTTGCTACACCTAAACAAAAATGTGCTATTGCTGTACCTATTCATTGCTTTCTTAGGCAGAACAGAATGAATAATAATATATGAAAAAGCATAGATGAATATATTTTAAAATATACTTATTAAGACTATTTCTGTTTATTTTCAAATTGATTTAAATATTTCATGCTATTATAATAGTATACAACATTCTCAATTTCACGATTATGAGATCAAAGTAATGATAGTTAAAATTTGTATTTACATGTATTATTTCATTCATTGCTCATAACGAAATATTGAGACTGTTTTTTTATTATTCTTATTATTTCATTTTATAGGTGAGGATACTGAGACACAGAGTAGTTAAATATTTGTCTAATATCACAGCGCTAGTAAGTAGAGAAGTTGAGACATAAACCTAAGCCAAGTCTGTCTGGTTTCAGAACCTAAAAATTAACTGCCAAATTATACTGTTTATACATAGATTGTATAATATTTTAATATTCTGCTTTTTGTAGGAAATGACAGTGATCATTAAAAATTTTATGGCTATAAAGTAGCAACTAAATTCAATTAATAAACACATGTATGCATGCCATGAATCGACTACAGGAAACACTCAGAAAATTAACTAGATTTTGCATTGGATAGTGGTGTTCAGGTTAGTGTAACAGAGAATTGGATTAAAAATGTCAATGTGGAGTTCTGGCCAAGATAGTGGAGTAGGTAAACTCTGTGTTTGCCTTCTCTTGTGATCACATCACAATTACAACTAAAGTGCAGAACAGCCATCATTGGGAGTCACCTGAAGTCAAGCTGAACAAAAGTCCTATGACTGGGGATTACAGAAAAGGCACCTTGAGACTGGTAGAGGAGTGGAGACAAGAAATAGGCAGGTCCCTATACCCACCTGTGGTGGATGAGAATCAGGAGGATATCTCATTTGTGGAGGTCCTCCACGAAGAGTGAAAGTTTCCAAGCCCCACACTGGCTCCCTAGACTGGGGTTCCAGTGTCAGGAAGAGAAGTCCACAAAACTCCTGGCTGAGAAGACTGGCAGAGATTATGTCTGAGTAAGATAGAGTGCTGCTGAAGTTGCAGACATTCCTCTAAAGGGGCCCATGCACAGATTTACTCACTGACAGATTTATTCTCTCTGAGCTCCAGCATTAGGGCAGCTGATCAAAGTGTGAGGGATATGCAGGATGAAATGTGCTGTCTGCATTCAGGGCAAGGTCTAGTAGGGCAACTGTCTCCCAGACAGAAGTATTGGCAGAACCAATTATCTCTTTGTTGAGCCCTCCTCCCTCCTAGCACACAGATGCAAGTGGCTGCCATATCTGAGTCTCCATCAACATAACTAGCACTGGTCACCCCTCTCTTGTGATTCCCTGAGACCCCACCACACCCAACTTGTGGGCTCACCCAGTCTACTTTCAGTGGCACTTCAAACAAATAGCCTGCCTTGGTTCATTCTGTGGACTTTCCTGAATCTATCAAAGGTTCACAAAACCCAGATAAAAAGCATCTGGTCTCAGCATGCCCTGTACCATTTTGCAGAGCAGCCCTAAGCTCAGCACTAGCAACAGCCAACCTAGTTCACGGCTTGGCCTCTTGAAGGCATCTCCAAGCCCATTATGGATAATGGACATCTGTGGATCACTTGGTGGCTTATGCCAAGTGGTCCCAGGCAGAGTACAGGTTGAGGTTGAACTTGGCCTGTGGCAAGCATCTTGCAGGAGGACTTGGGACTAGCATATATGGTGGCCTCCTTTGGACTGAGCAGGAGCACCACCCAGGGCAACATCTGAAGATAATACACCCAAAGAGCAGACTGGACAGGCACCCGAGCCCTGCTAAAGCAAATCCTGCTATGTACAGTCAGCCACTGCAAAATGCTACTCCACTGTAGTCATGGACTAATCTTCACAACCAATGAGCTTGAGGGTCAAATACCTCCCACTGATGTACAAATAACAACCAAGGCACAACTACAAGAGAAGGGCGCACAAAACACATAAAATGGATATACCTAGAGCACCCATTTCAGATAACCAGGAAAGATTGCCACAGGGCCCCACAGGACACCTACTACATAAGGCCACTCTACTAAGACCAGGGACTTAGAATCCCTACCTAATACATATAAACAAACACATAAAGGTAGCCAAAATGGGGAGACAAAGAAACATGCCCAAAATGAAATAATAGAACAAAGCTCCAGAAAAAGAACTAAATGAAATGGAGACAAGCAATTTAACAGATGCAGAGTTCAAACACTGGTTATAAAGATACTAAATGAACTTAGGAAAGGAGTAGGTGAACTCAGTGAGAACTTTTAAAAAGAGCTAGAAAACAAAAAAAATAGAGATAAAAACAACAAAAAAAACATCAGTCAAAAATGAAAAATACAATAACTGAAATGAATAATACCTTAGGAGGAAATAATGATAGATTAGATGAAGCAGAGGGTTGAATCAGTGATTTAGAATATAAGGTAGCAGGAAAACACTCAATTAAAATAACAACAAGAATTTGTTTTAATTAAAGGTAATTTAAAAGGGCTCCAAAACAACAAGCATATCAACATTCATATCATAGGGGTAACAGAAGGAGAAAGAAAGCAAGGAATTAAAAAACCTATTTGAAAAATAATGATGGAAAACTTTCCTAACCTTTTAAAAGAAATAGACATAGAAGCCCAGGAAACACAGAGTCCCAAAAAAGATAAACCCAAAGAGGCCCAAATCAAGACACATCATCATTAAAATGCCAAGGTTAAAGACAAAGAGAAGAACCTTAAAAGCAGCAATAGAAAAAACAGTTAATTACCTACAAGGGAGCACCCATAAAACTGTCAGATGATTGCTCAGCAGAAACTTTGCCATTCAGAAGGGACTGGCAAGAAATATTCAAAAATGACAAAAAAGTGAGGACTACAAATAAAATCACTGTACCAGCAAAGCTATCATTTAGAATCGAAGGACAATAAAAAGCTTCCTAGATGAGAAAAAGCTAAAGGAGTTCATCAACAGCCAACCAGTATTACAAAGAAATATTAGAGGAATTTCTTTATTAAGAAAATGAAGAAGAAGGAGGGGAGAAGGGAGGGAAAGGGGGAGTGGGAGGAGGTAGGGAAGGAGAAGAAGAAAAAATATAAAAATATGATTAATAAAAGCAGTAACTACATATATATCAATAATTACTTTAACTGTGAATGGGTTAAAGGTTTTCAATCAAAAGAATAGGGTGCTGAATGGATAAGAAAATGACCCCTACATATGGTGCTTATAAGAAACTCTCTTCAGATCAAAAAGACACACATAGACTGAAAGTAAAGGGATAGAAAAAGATGTTTCATGAAAATGAAACACCCAAAAAAAGATATGGAATAGCAATACTTGTACCAGACCAAATAAACTCAAAGCAAAGGCTATAACAAGAGACAAAGGAGGACTCAAATATCCCACTTCTGCATATTTATCTGAAAAACCCAAAACACTACTTTGAAGGAACATGTGAAATCCATGTTCATTGCAGCATTATTATAAATAGCCAAAATATGGAGGCAACGTGCATGTCTATCAATGGATGAATAGCTAAATAAGAGGTAGTGCATATATACAATGGAATATTACTCAGCCATAAAAAAAAGAAATTGTGCCGTCTGCAACAACATGCAAGGATCTGAAGGTATTATACTGATTGGAGTAAGACAAAGAAAGACCAGAATGCCATGTGATTTCACTTACTTCTGGAATCCATAGAACACAATCAACAATCAAAACAGAAAGAAACTCACAGTTAGAGAGAACATTTTGATGGTTGCCAGTTGGAGGATGGTTAGGGGGTATAGGTGAAAGGGGAAGGATTAAAGAGTACAAATTGGTAGTTACAAAATTGTCATGGGAGGTAAAACATAAACATAAGAAAATATAGTCAGCGATATTGTAATAACTATGTATTGTGTTCAGATGGGTACTACTCTTATCAAGATAATCATTTTGTAAGTTATTTAAATATCTAATCATTGTGTTTATAATCCACTGTAACTGAAAATTTTAAAGTATTTTAAGAAATGTCAATGTTTCTATAATCTTTGTGGATAAAAACCATTAGTTTTACTTTGCTACAATTTAAACAGACCTGACCAGTAACCCTAATTAGTTTCATAAATATATGGAAGACACAAAGTGTATTTGGACAAGAAAAAAATAACTTGGAACAAATCTGTTGTTTCTACTTAAGTAGAAACCAATCAAAGACTATGTCCCACTGAGGAGAGGATAGTAATACCCTCTTTTAATGTTGTTCAAAGGATAACATTAAAACATAAAGCAGCTATAAGCTTTAATTGAAGGCACTCTGCTATAAATACTGGTTTTAAAGGTGGAGGTGTCTCTATTACAACATGATGTCAGAAGAAGTAAAATAATGATAATAACAATAGTAATTAATATATGTATGAATTTTTGTAAAACTCTGTGGCTCCTCTCACACTGCAAAAATTCAGAAATCATTTTGAATCTAGGAGTTGGAAGAAATTGGATCAGTTCCTGAGCACAGTTTATGAGCAGTGCTGAGTTTCCTTCTACACTATGCTGGTAGGTAGACGTACAGTCTCTATTTAACCTTGCCAAGTGATGAGCAGTGATGAAAATTAGTCCATTCCAATATTGTTAAGTAATAATTTTTAGATTTTATTGTCTTACCAGACTGTCTATACTTCCATTTATTAGGCCTTGTTGGCTTTTTGAAAAGGACAGAATTAGGCTTAATCTGTTCTCCATTTCACAGTATTTTAAGGTAGCAATCATGTTCTTTCTCATCCTTTGATGAATAACCACAGTTCTGTTGACCATTCTTCATATTGAAAGCTTTTCATAGAAAAGAAACATGCAACTCTTAATTTACTACCTAAATTTGTTAATGGAACAAAGATCACAATGAACCTTGTAAATTATGTAATGAGAATGGCGTCACCTGTTTCATATATGCAGCTTTCCCTCAAATCTGAAGTTATTATCTATTCCTTTCCGAAGAAATCTCAGGAGAAAAAAATAATATCTTCCTCTAATATTTCACTATGCTGTTTTTAGGCAATCTGAATTTCCCAAAATTGTTGCTTGATTCAGAGGCATTTGAATTTGTTGTATCTGATCATGCATGCATGGCATGCATGCAGTTAAAATGTTTTCACCTCATATATCACAGCCCAGTATGCTTTATTTTGACTGTTGATTATGTTGGCCTTATGCCTATCCTTTCAATTTTATCCAAATACTGGTATTAGGTTATCATGAGCATGACATTTTGTTTTCATTTTTTGTTGTCCAAGACAAGGTAGAGAGAAGGCTTGAAAAGTCAAGCATTGAAAAGTTAAGGATAGACTATATTTTATCCCCTTCCATCTTTCAAACATATACACATTAAAACCGAAACAAAAAGAGACCAACATTCTTTCAGAAATCTGAAGCCATTTGATCTTAACTTTTCTCCAATCTTCTCATCACATATGCTTTCGCAAACTTCAAACCTCTATTGCTTTGAACAACTCCTTTCTCCATCCTTCCAATGGTTATATGGTTCTCCTCTCCATCTTTCGCAAAGTCTTCTCCTTTGCAATGCTGTTCAACTATGGCAATCTGTTTCATGATAAGAAACCTACCTCTCCTTTTTTTCATGAAGGCAAAACCTTTGCTCCCTTCCAAGAACAAGGAAGTTTCCTCCAAGTGCCCTGGAGGGAAATCTACTTCATCATTATGATTTGGATGATGGAAGAGGTGAGAGTGTTCCTAGGAATAAGTATTAAGCTGTCTTTTCTTTACTGCTTTCAAAACTTTGCTTCTAATATCCTCCTGTTAAAAATATCATGTCCTTGAAGATGGCTTTACTGTAATCTAACCTACTTCATTACTATAATCTACATATTTCCTGGTTGGTTTTCCACTCTTAAGTTTTTAGCTTATAGATTTTTTTTTCTGAGATAGAAGCTATATCTATAAGCTAGGTGAAACCAATAAAAATTTATAAGACTGAGGTCGGAGTTTATTGCCACTGCTAATGCCTTTTTGGATGTCTTAGAGTGTATTCACCCATTGTCTTTATTTCTGCTTCCTTGCTTCCTTTTGGTAAAACTGTCCTAGACTACAATCAGGCTTTTGCCTACCTCTGCAAGTAAGTCTTTTAACCAAGGTCCTTAAGGTTTCATATCAGTCAAAGACTGTAGGAGATTCTTTTTTTTTTCCTCATTTAAACTTTGTTTTTAAAAGGGGTCTCAAAAATGCTGTGAAGATTTTTTGGTCATGTTGTTTCCATTAAAAAGTACTGGTTTTAAAAAACGAATAACTTAAAAACTGCCATGCATCACACAAAAGAACAAACGATCTACGAAACATTCTCCTTTCTTTCTGAAGGTTTTTTATGATGCACTGTGATTATTAATCAGTCTTTTACTAATTAACTTAAATGGCTAATTGAGACAGTTTTGTGATGGTTCTTCCACCACTAAGACTTGGTGGCAGGTATTGGCGCTAAATATTCATTTAGACTTCTGATCTTCCTGGGCAGACTTGGTGACCTTGCCAGCTCCAGCTGCCTTCTGTCCATTGCTTGATGACATCCACAACTGTCTGTCATATGTCACGAACAGCAAAACAGCACAGAGGAAGATAGTCAGAGAAGCTCTCAACACTCACAGGCTTTCAAGGAACCATATTAACAATGGCAGCATCACCAGATTTCAAAACTTTGGGCCATCTTCTAGCTTTTCCCAGAATGATGATCAATCTTTTCTTCGGCTCAACAAAATTTGCAAGCTATGTGACTGAGTGACAGTCCACAGCAGGTGCTATCTGGCACTGATTTTGCTGGGGGTTCAGGATAATCACTTGAGCTACAAAGCCAGCTGCTTTCCCATTGGTAGATCAATTTTGCTGTCACCAGCCATATTGCCACAGACACATTCTTAACATTGAAGCCCACATTGTTCCCAGGGAGAGTTTCACTCAAAAGCTTCATGGTGTATTTCAACATTTTACTGTAGTTGTTACATTTACTGGAACAAATGTGACCACCATGCCAGTTTGAGAAAACCGGTCTCCACTCAGCCCACAGGGACAGCACCCAATACATCAATTTTGTAGACACCCATGGACAGGCAGACTCAAAGGCTTGTTAGTTGGACAAGGTGGTGAAATGATACAATTCAGATACATACAATTCACAGCATGGTTCCACTTGCACCACCATCTTTACAGGTGACTTTCCATTCTTTGAATCAAGGCATATTAGTACTGGCTCCAGCGTGTTGTCACCATTCCAACCAGAAATTGGCACGAATGCTACTGGTCAGGGATATAGCCAACTTTCTTAATGTAGGTGCTGACTTCCTTAATGATTTCTTCATATCTCTTCTGACTTTAAAAGCAGCTCAGTAGAATCTATCTTGTTAACACCAACAATTAGCTGTTTCCCACCCAGTTTTTAAGCCAAAAGGCATGATCATGAGTCTGCCAATTCTTGGAGATACCTGCTTCAAACACTAGCCAACAATCAAGACAGCACAGTCAGTGGGATATGCCTGTAATCATATTTTTGGATGAAGTCTGTGTTCTGGGCATCAGCGATGATCACATAATACTGCTGGTCTCGAATTTCCACAGGAAGATACCAATGGTGATATCATGCTCAGGATCAGCTTACATTTGCTGTGAGACCCGGCATACTTGAAGGAGCCCTTTGCCTTCTCAGCAGCCTCCTTCTCAAATTTTTCAATGGTTCTTTTGTCAATCTTACCACATTTGTAAGTCAGAGAATGACCAGTTGTGGTAGACTTACTGGAATCTACGTGTCTAAAAGGGGATATGAGTATTTCCCTTTTCCATTTTGGCTTAGATATAGCATTGGCCTTCATGACACCTGTGTTCTGGCAGCAAACTCCTTTTTGAAAAAAAGGGTGTAGGCCGTAGGCCATTCTTAATTATCATTATTTTGCCTCCCATGACACTCATTTATCTATTTCTCCTATCTCTTGTTCCCCCCTGACCATTCCTTACATGGTAATGTTCTTCCAAATTCTGTCGTAGGGTCTCTTCTGTTTTTAGTTGATACTGTCTCTTTTGGAGATAGAATCCTTTTCTTCTTATCTCACTCTGTTTACCACCATTTCCTGACTGGACCTAATCTAATTCTGCCTGGTCTTATAAGATTTGGCCCAGGATTCATTTCCTATGAGAGTCTTTCTTGACTTATTTCCTCTCTTCTTAGAATTCCCCACTTCTTTTAGAAGTATAGATCTTACCTTATATTTTGTCCTAAAATGTTAATGTTATTTACCTTAAGCCTCATGATATATTAACTGTCTACAATTTGTCTCTTCATTACAGGTTTTAAGAGGTCATTTTCTCTGAATGCTTCTATTGCTATCATTTTCTCAATCAATTCTGTATTGTCAGTAAATATAACTGCAAAACAATTTTCCCATTAATACTTTTCCTTCTTTGTGAGGAAGTAAATTGATAGCAACATTAAGACAAGAATTTATATGTTTTCCTACCTTTAGCAGAAATAATTCTAAAATATGTATATAGATTAAGTGCTTATCTCTATGATGTCTTGCCTGTGTAAGAACTAGGACATCTTAAAACAGATATTTACCAATTATCTTTCTATTAGGGTGTGTATATATGCTTTAAAAATGATATGATTTCTCTCTTTCTTTACTTTATAAAATATCCTCATCACATTTCTGGTACTAAGATTCTTGGATTTTCATTGGGTGCCCATTTTGATGAACAGTATCATTCAACAATCTTTTTTTTTTTTTATTACTTTCCTCATTGTATTTTAACTGTGATCACTTTGTATTAGGCAGGCATTCTAATTTCCTCCCTCTGGTGTTCAGGCCTGGTATAGACCCCTCCTCTTAAATATAATCAAACCTGTGAATATGATGAGATATCACTCATGTGATTAGGTTACTAATCAGTTGAGTTAATCAAAAGGGAATGACATAATCAGGTGAGCTCTTTAAAAGAAGGTGAGAGTGTTTAGACAGAGAAAATGAACACTTCAGGCACCGCACTGAAGGAACTTAATTTTCCAACAGCTAGTGAGCTTTTATTTCAGTTCCTAGGAGATTCACTTTCTCCACTGTTCTAAGTTTATCACTACTATAGTTTAATAGTGTTTCCCAAATTTCCTGATAATAAGTATCATCTGGATGTTTCATAAAAAACAAAACAAAACAAAATTCCCATGTCCCACTTCACACTCACTGAACAGAATCTTTAAGAAGGAGGGACTTGTTATCTGTTTTATCAATAGTTTTTTCTAGTGAATCTTATCCAAAAAGTTAAGGAAATTCTGTTTCTATCATCATTCAGAAAATCAGCTTATCTTATTGCTATCATCTGATATCACCTGATCATTTTAATGCTTCCAAAATTATGCTATTCGCTGGGAAAAAATGAAAATTCTAATTGAGTCCAATTCCCTCCATTTCCTACACTGAATTGAAAAATAATGTATTATTGTTGTTTAGTTCTGATAATAAAACATATCCTCTAGTGTTTCACTATGTTTAGATTGCTTCCTGTTCACTTCATTGGTGAGGGAAGTATTCCCACCTTAGGATTATGGGGATGGCTGAACACATGACACCCAGCACTGGAAAGATAAGTAACAGCAGTTTATTAATTACGTTATACTCACAGTCTGGGGAGGAGGCTACCATATGCTATGCAGCACCACATGGAGTGGGGATGGGCCTGTACTCAAGAACAGAGTGAAGAACCAGGGTTTGTAGAAGCATATGTTTAGTATAAGAAGGGTAAGAGTGACCCTTTGTTCCTGTGGGAGAATGGATAGTTTTGATGAAAGAGAACTGAAACCCACAGTTCAGGAATAAGCAGGAACTGTGCCTGATCTCCTTGATAAGGAGTGTTGTTAGACTAGAGGACCTTATTTGTGAGGCAAAGTAAGAAGAATTTGAGGTTAGGCTATTTGAGCCTCCCCTGATTTCACCAGATGGCAAGGCAGAACATAATTTTGGGCCTTTTTGTACGCCTTACACCATACTAACTCTGATAAACAGTGGCGAGTCAGACCCTCAGCATATGCTGAATACATGTACCTGGCAGATAGCTTATGACCCACTTAACAACACTGAATGAGTCAATCTTTAATGTATATTGACATGTAATTTTTTCATTTGTAACATTTTTTTGCAAATAAAATATCAGGTTCCTGGATTCCCAGCCTGATGCACATCATGCATTTATTTCTTGTTAAAGTATCAAAATTCAAAAATTATTAATAGAAGAGGGATATTTAACAATGTTAGCATAAAGTTAGTTTAAGTCTGCTTACAAAGTTTTTTATTTCCAACTGTACTTAAAATCTTACAGAATGAAAACACTGAGAAAGACCATAAAACTTTAAATCAAATAAATTTGTGAGAACTTGTGATTTCTAGGAAAGGTGTTAAAGGACATATTTGTCTAAATAATTACCTGTGGCTTCAACTTCCGAAACAAAGAATAAAACCATTAGGGCTACTGTTTCATTTTGTCTAATAAAAGAAAGTAGACAAGTCTTTGTATATGAAAAAAAATTTAGTCCTAATACTTTTTTTTTTTTACTTTTTGTATCAGTTGGAAAACTTTTTCAAACCCAACATATAGGCCATCTTTTTCCTCCTTTTCTGTTCACTATATGATATTACCTGTATGATGTTTCCTTGGTAGAGAATCATTTGCTGTAGCCTTCAGTGTAGCCAAGAGTGTTATTGGAGACAGGGAAGTTGATACTGCGTCCTAATAGCACAGTATTTTCCTCTCCTTCCTTCTCCTTCCCTTCCTCTTCCTCTTCTTTTTTCTTTCCCCTCTTTCTACAACCTTACTACTGTTGCAAGTTAATTCGAACTTATAAAAAGACTTTAACTGCATGTTATAAAAGAGGGCAGTAAAGGTACACGAGTCTTTAAGACAAAGTTGCCATAGCTTAGAGTTGCAAGAGGCTTAATGGTCTGAAGAAGTTTTTAAAAGCTATAGAACCTCTCTGGGGTGGATATAATTGTAACATAATTCAGAGTGACCTCCTTGTGAGTGGTCTAATGAAAATAATCAAAGTGAGGATTTTAAAAAGGTTATATTAAAGTGTTATTTCTGTTGAGGGTTTCTGGGATACTCAGGATTTTCTTCCTAAAAAAACTTACTTCATAAGCATAATCTTTAAATATTACATTTTAAAGTATATTTACAACATAGCTTATAAAGAAGAAAAAAAGGCATATCTATCTGATGCTCAGGAGAAACCACTATTGTTTGGACCATGTATTCCTATTCGCAGTACCTTTACTGACCGGGAGTAGTGATCATATTTGCAATTAAAGCAACTAATGAAAAAAAAAAAAAAAAAAAAACCCTAACTCTAGTGAGCTAAACTTGCAAACCTCAAGTTATACAGTAATCACAAACATCATGTTTGTCAATGTAATAGTTGCAGTGCTAAAACATGACCTAGTTTAAAATCAGAATTAATTAGAGATGGGCAATGGTTCAGATATAATGTTTCAATTTTTAAAGATGTTAAAATTCATTACTATATTAGCTTTAATGTTTTTAAAACTTTTAGACATTGGGTTTACACCCAGAGGAATTTCAAAAATCAAAATTGACAGTATATGTTTAACTATCATTACTACTCAGAAATTATCTAGTTGCTATATTCTCATCCAATAACTGCACAATCTAGGAACGTCTGTGCGTATTGAGATTCTTATGGAAGTTAGAATTAATGAAATTGAGTTTTAAATTTCCCTAAGCTCAACCTAGACATTAAGAATATAATATAATTAACAGAGAAGAACTAACAGCTATGAATACGAACACTCAAATCACTTTCATTTCCATTTAAATTTTATGCAGACATCAGAGAAACAATTTCTCCTCCTTTCCTCCAAAGAAATTATATTAATAATTTTGACAGTCTTCCTGTGAAGGAACAATGTGAAACATCTTTACATTACTTAGAAAACAGGCATATTGAAAATTAACAGTTGATAGATTATGTTTTTCTTACCTGTGGGACAATTTTAGAGACTATATCTAAATAGGTCACTCCTGAGTTGGAGGAGATTCTAAGATTTAAAAGTATAACTTGAATATACTTACTAACCAATAGCCTGTTAATGGCATATAGTATTACTAAGTATAAGAAATAGAAACGTAAAGTAAATAGTTAAAACAACTCTGCATAATTATATGACTAGTACCTTCTCCTACCCCCTATCTTTCCAGAAGATTCTGCCATGACCAGAGGATTGTGTGTCTCTTACATGGTTTAACTCATAATTTTTTTTTTCTTCCTCCTTTCTTTCAAATTGGACCAATAAAAGGAAGGGGAAAGAGTAATAAACTGTGAGCTGTTTGATGCTTGATTTACTTTGATGTTTTGTAAAGGAAGGAGTCTCCTACAGATGGAAAAGACAGGTCCAATAGTTTGAGGCTCCCTGAGCAGACAAGTGGAATTCCAAGTCAATCCCTGCTGAGTGGTAAAAGTAAAAGCTGTCCAGTGAATAATTTTATTTTGATTGTTTATTTGAAATATATTTTTTATACAATTAAGTATGGCTGAGTAGAACAATGAAAGCAAGAAGTTTAACTTTCATGTCCTAACTCTTAGGTCCTTCACTCAAGATAAGAATTTGATCTTCTGCATCTGCTCATGGGTCTCCCCACCTAATTTCTCTGTGAATTTCTTATATGGACTCTCATCTCCAACAGAAGGTTATTCCTTGGTATTAACAGGTAATTTTTCTCGGGAAATATTTTCCTAATTATTAATTCTTAATAATGAAATCTAAATTCGCAATTAGTTTCCACAGCATCCTGATAGACAAGTGGCATTATTATAAAAATAATATTTCTGGTAGTAGAAAGATCCTATTAAAAGTTCTTATAGGTGAAAATAATGACAATATTTTTTTGAAACATTCCAAAAAAGTAAAAAAAAAAAAAAAGAAGAAGAAGAAGAAGACGAGAAAAAAAGGGAAATGCCTCACAGGAGAGATGTCAAAACATCCAATAAGACAATTTTAATATAGTATGGTATTAGTTCAAGAAACTCAGTAAAACCAGTAGAACATAATTGGAAGAATTAAAAAAAGGTGTATGAAAATAAGATAATTTGTATGTTCGTAATAAACTTCAGATTCCTGAGAAAAGGATGGACCTGTCATAAAAAGATTTTGGGAACAAGTGCCATTCAAATGGAGAAAAAATAATATGTCGTGCCTTAACAGAAGCCATCAACAAAAATGAAATTTAGAGTTATAAATTTTTAAACATATTGAGAATATATAGAAGAAAAGGGGGTACTTTAATAAATGTGGGTGGTAAAGTCAATCCTAAGCAAAAAGAAACCCAGACTGCAAGTAGAGAAAGACTGAAAGATTAGGCAATATAAAGTGTTGACTGAGAGAAGATATCAGCAACATATACAACAAAAGAATAATGGCTAAATATATCAGAATTCCACACAAATTCATGAAAAAAAGGAAAACAATTGATTAGAAAAATGAAAAGTAACACAAGCACTTCACAAAAGAAAAAAAAGCCAATAACCGTATGAAATAAATTCTAATCTTATTACAATCAAGCAAATATCAAAACATCAATGGGGGTTAGAGTGACATCGAAAACATGGAGGAGTGAGTGATGTATCCGGATCTTTCCCCTTGAAACAACAATAAGCTGAACATCTAAAACTCAACAGAAAACACCCAAACTGCACACCAGCATGTCAAGAGCGTGGAATTCTGTGCATAAGAGGTACACAAGTCAGAACCCTGGGTTGTCAAGTGGTGGACTGGGGAAACAAATAGCGCCTCAGAACTGCTGAAGCTTGTAGGAGGAGGGGGAGAAAGAGAAGGTGCAGCAAATACCCTAAACAGTCCTGCCTGGGAGTGCTATGAGCTCCAAGCAGTCGGTGGCAGTACACAGTAACAGGGCAGAAGGCAGAGAAACAGAGCTGGCAGAAAAAGCAGGGACAGCAGAAAAACAAGTTGATTTTTACCATCCACAGTTGCAAAACAAAGGCTGAGCCGCAGCCCTATCCCCCAACCCAGAGGGCTCTCTCCCAAACCCTCTGAGACTGAACTCCCTGAAGCCCCATGGGAAATCTAAGCAAACACTACTAAACTGTCGCTAACACTGACAGGAACATAGACTAAAGGTAGCGACTATGATCAAACATCTATAAGAAAAAAAAAACGGCATTATTAAGATTTTATATAAAGCACGGATCCAAGAGGCTTCGACGCTACCTACTGGAAAATCAAAATGAAACACCTTATTTGCACAGGCTAGGGAACATTATATAATAAATTTCTTTCTGGAAAAAAAAATCAGAATAAAACTTCCATTAATGCCCAGAGAGGAGAAATTAGTCTATTAAACACCATGAACAACCATGATAACAAGGCAGCTCAAAAACAAAGAAAAAAATCTCCAAAACTAAGCTTATAGACATAGAAATATGCCACTTAAATTGACAGAGATTTCAGGATGTTACTACTTGAAAAACCTCAGTGAGATCCCAAATGAATCATATAAATATTTCAGGAATTGAAAAAAAAAAAAACAACTAGGTGAGCAGAATGAATTCTTTTTACAGCAAGGAGATTGAAATCCGCCAATCAAAGAACTGAATAGATCTTCTGGAGGTAAAGAACACACTGCAAGAGTTGAAAAATGATATAATAAGCTTGGGAAATAGAATCGACCAAATGGAGGAAAGATTCAGTGATATCGAAGTCAGAAATCTAGAAATAAATCAGAAGGAAGAAGACAGAAACAGAAGAATGAAAAATAATGAAAGAGCATACAGGAATCTAGTTGATACCATCAGGGAGGAAACATAAGATTGATGGGCATTCTCGTAGGGAAGGTAAAGGAGAGGGATTAGAAGCATTTTCAGACAAATGGTTGATGAGATGCCCACTACTAAGAATGAGCTGGAGTTTTTGGAATTCAAAAAGTAAATAGAACACCCAATAATCTAAACTCAAAAGCCTTCACCAAGACACACTGTATTAAAATGATACAAATCAATGACAAGGACAGAATTCTCAGGGCAGCCAGGGAAAAGAAGACAGTAACTTTTAAAGAAAAACTCATTAGAATATCATTGGACTTCTCAGCGCAAATCTTTCAAGGCCGAAAGGAGTGGAATCAAATATTCAAACTATTAAATGAAAGGAACTACCAGTCAAGAATATGTATCCAGCTAAGTTCTCCTTAGATGTGAAGGAGAAATAAAGACCTTCCAGACATACAAAAAATGAGGGAATTCTTCACTATGAGGCCTGTACTACAGGAACACTGAAAGGGGTCAACTCACTCTAAAACAAAATGACAAAAGAATGCATAATTAGGAGTAATTGAGTAGCAGGTTGTAGAAGCAGAGGAGTGCAACCCTTACTAGGAACAGTGTTGCATTATAAGCTTAAAAATGAGAAGAGATTTGCTATAGCAAGATAGTAATGAACGTTCAGCATACATAGGGACAAATTGAGACAACAATAACTGAAAAGAAGAGGATTCAAAAATCCAAATTCAACCAAAGGGAATGGAGAGAAGGCATGTGCAGAAGTAAAAGATGACTATATAATATATATATATATATATATATATATAGATAGATAGATAGATATAGATATAGATATAGATATAGATATAGATATAGATATATGACTATATACATTTTATAGTCATATATATATTATATATATCTATATCTTTTATTATATATAATGACTATAAATGTATAATATATAGATATAGATATAGGATAGATATATATGACTATATACATTTATAGTCATATCTATCTATATCTATATCTCTATATATATATTATGACTATAAATGTATATAGTATAATATATATTATATAAACTATCATTTACATATTTGTAATGGTAACCACATGCCAAAAATTCGAACTGATATATAACATAGAACAAGAAAGAGCAGAGGGAAACCCAAAAAGCCAATCAAAATAAAGAAAACAGAACACAAAGACAAAGAATCAAAGGAAACACCAAGCTACTAGAAAGCAAAAGATAAAATGGCTATATAGAAGAAGACCACAATATTTGAATAATCACCCTAAAATGTAAATGGACTGAACTCACCGAATAAAAAGGCAGAGTTGCAGAATGGATCAAAAAACAACATGACCATATGCTGCTCCAGGAAACACATCTCAGTTCCAAAGACAAATATAGATTCAAGTGAAAGGGTGAAGAATGATATTTCAAGCAAATGGAACTCAGAGAAAGTGGAGTAGCGATACTAATATCAGACGGAATATACTTTAAAATAAAAAAGGTTAAAGAATGATACTGAGGGACACTTCATAATGATAAAGGGAATCATGCACCAAGAAGACATAACATTATTAATATTATGCTCCAATAGGGAGCCAAAGAAATATATAAAGCAATTACTATCGAACTAAAGTGAGAAGCAGACCAAAACACTATCATAGTAGGAGACCTAAATCTTAACTGTCAGAATATGAACAGATCATCAAAAGAAAATCAAAAAGGAAATCAATATCCTTAAATGATACATTAGACCACTCCACATAATTGACATTTACACAGCCTTTTTATCCCAAAACAGTTGCTTATACATTTCTTTCTAGTGCAAATGGAACATTCTCAAGGACTGAACACATACTGAAACACAGAGATAACCTCAAAAATATGAGGATTGATATCATACCAACCATATTCTCTGATTATAATCCTTTAAAACTAGAGATCGACTGTAAAAAGAAAGCAAAAGAACCACAAATATATGGAGATTAAACAACATACTACAGAAGAATAACTGGGTCAGAGAAAGAATAAAGGAGAGATCAAGAGATACATAGAAATGAATGAATGATAGTACAACATATCAAAAGTTTAGGGACATGGCAAAAGTGGTCATAAAGGAACAGTTCATATCATTACAGGCCTACTCCCAAAACAAGAACGAACATCTTAAAAAACTAGAAAAGAAGAAAAAATGAAGCCTAAATTCAGCAGAAGGAAAGAAATAATCAAATTCAACGCAAAAATAAATGACATTGAAAATAAAACAAAAGAACAAAACAACAAACAAAAATAGAAAAAAAATAAATGCAACGAAGGGCTGTTTGTTTTGAAAAGGTTAATAAAATTAACAAACTCCTGGCTAGACTCACTAAAGAAAAAAGAGAAAGGACACAAATGAACAAAATTAGGGATGAAATGGGAAATTTTGAAAGACACTGCAGAAATACAAAGGATCATACAAGAATACTATGAAAAAGGTATGGAACAACCAAATTTAATAACCTAGAAGAAATGGACCAGTACTTAGACGAATACAACCTTCCTAGACTGAAGCAAGATCTGAAAAATCTATATAGACCGATCATGATATGGAAATTGAACCAATCATCAAACACCTACCAAAAAGTAAAAGTCCAGGACCAGATGCTTCACCAGTGAATTCTACCAAACATTCAAAGATTTAATACTATTCTCCTCAAACTCTTCCAAAAAATCTAAGAGAAGGCAATACTTCCTAACTCATTTTATGAGGCCAATATTACCCTGATAACAAAACCGGTAAAGATAACAAAAAAAAAAACTACAGACCAATATCTCTCATGAACACAGATGTGCAAAAATCCTAAATAAGATATTAGCATACCGAATACAGCAACATATAAAAAGATTATACACCACGATCAAGTGGGCTTCATCCAGGGGAACAGGGATGGTTCACATACGCAAATCAATAAATGAGATACACTACATAAACAAATTAAAAAATAGAATAGTATGATCATATCAATAGATGAAAAAGCCTTTGACAAGATACAGCATCCATTTATGATCAAAACACTTAACAAAGTAGATATGCAAGGAAAATACTTTAATATAATAAAGGTCATATATGACAATCCCTCAGTCAACATTATACTTAATGGTGAAATACTAAAAGCCTTCCCTCTAAGTTCAAGAACAAGGTAAATCTGTCCACTGTCAACACTGTTTTCCGATATAACATTGGATGTCCTAGCGAGTGCAATCAGGCAAGGGAAAGATATAAAAGGCATCCAAATAGAAACAAGAAGTCAAACTGTCACTATTTGGATGACATATTCTCCATATAGAAAACTCTAAAGACTCCACACTGTTAGAAACAGTAAGCAAATACAGTAAATCTCTGGATACAAATCAATGTTGAAAATCCATAGCGTTCCTATGCTCTAATAATGAAGTGTCAGAAAAAGAAGTGGAAAAATAATTCCTTTTGCAATTGCAACAAAAAGAATAAAATACCTAGGAATAAATTTAACAAACATGTGAAGGCTTATATGAAAACTGTAAGACCCTATTTAAAAAAAAAAAAGAAGATACTAAGAAATGGAAAGATATTCCATGTTCTTGGATTGGAAGAATCAATATAGTTAAAATGACCTTATTTCTTAAAGCATTATACAGATTTAGTGCAGTCCCCATCCAAAGCTCATAGGCATTTTTTTTTAAATGGAAGAAAAAATCATCAGATTTGTATGGAAGCACAAAAGACCCAGAATTGCCAAAGCTATTCTGAGAAAAAGAATGAGGCTGGAGGCATCACTCTGCCCAACTTCAAATTTTACTACAAAGTGACAGTAATCAAAACAGCATGGTATTGGCTCAAAAACAGACATGCAGACCAGTGGAACAGAATCAAGAGTAGAGAAGTAAACCCATGTTTATATGGGTAAATAATTTCAACAAGCCAAAAACGTACAGTGGAGAAAGAAAAGGCTCTTCAATAAGTGGTGCTGGGAGAACTGGAAAGCCACCTGAAAAAGAATGAAACTAGACTGTTGTCTATCACTGCACACACCAAAATTAACTCAAAATGGGGAAATATAGCAGACTGAAGATGTCCCAGATCTCTCCCCTTGAAACAACAATAAGCTGATTATCTAAAACTCAACAAAAAACACCCAAACTAGATCAACAGGACAAATAATAACATACTGGAGAGGATGCAGAGAAAAGGAACCCTCATACACTGCTGATGGACTGCAAATTGGTACAGTCACTATGGAAAACAGTATGATGAAGTTTCCACAAAAAACTGAGAATCGATCTACCATATGATCCAGCAATCCCTCTACTGGGTATTTACCCAAAGACTTGAAAATTCGTATCTGAAAAGATATTTGCACACCGATGTTCATAGCTGCATTATTCACAGTGGCCGGGACATGGAAGCAACTGAAGTGTCCTCTGATAGATGATTGGCTAAAGAAACTGTGGTACGTATAAACAATGGAATACTACTCCGCCATAAGAGACGAAATACTGTCATTTGCCACAAACATGGGTGAACCTTGAGATAATTGCTAAGCAGCATAAACCAGACAGAAAAATTTTAAAAGCATATGATGGACTAGTGGTTACCACGCGCGGGGGTGGTAAATAGGAGAAAACTTTCAAAATAATTTCTTCAATTTAAAAATAAAATAATTAAAAATAAAATAATATAAAACATATTCTGAAAAAAGTCAATGAGATATTTTTATTAATCAAATGAAAATATTTGATTATGTACAATGTTGTAGATATGGGGAAAATGGGCATTTTCATATACTCCTGACCTTTTGAAAGGACATTTGGCAGAATACAGTTCAGTTTTTAATCCATAAAATCCACTCGAGGAATCTATTGTGAAGAAATTCTTGTACTATGTACAAAGATTTATAATAAAAAAGTAAATTCAAGAATGTTTATTGTAACATTATTTGTCAAAGGAAATAATTGGAAACTAGTTGAGCATTCATCATAGAAAATAATTAAATAAATTATAGTACATCCACAAAATGGAATGCTATACAGTTGTTTAAATAATGAGGTAGATCTACAGGTACTGATATATGACTTTCCTGTTTTTTTTAAGTAGAAAAAGCAAGTTTTCCAATCTTGTATACAATGTATCCAACTTAGATTAAGAAAAATGCATATGAGTATATTTAAATACATAAATGTGTAGAACTAGAGCTAAAGAAATGCATACTAAATTGTGACAGAGTGAAAGTTGGTGCAAGACTAAAAACAACTATAGCAAGTGGTTAAAAGCATAGGCTCTGGGTTATAGAACCTAGTGGAATCACAGAACCTAGTGACTCTGCTACTTACTAGCTATGTGACCTTGGCACACTTCTTAATTTCTCTGTGCTTCAGTTTCTTTATCTATAAATTGGTAGTGATATTATAGTTTACCTCAAAGATTTGATGTGAGAGTTAAATATGGAAATGTATGTAATACACTTAAATAAAGCGTGGAACATAATATAAACTTACTTTGTAAGAGTTTGCTATTATTATATTCCTTAAATATTTTGCAGTAAGAATGCATTTATCAATTTCCTAAGTAACAAAAAATAAAGAGAAACTAAAATGAGAATGTGACAGTGTTTTATAAATAAAAAAAGAAAGAAAGAAAGAAAGAAAGAAAAGAAAGAAAAGAAAGAAAAAGAAAGAAAGAAAGAAAGAAAAGCATTATATCACCTATACTGGAATTTTAACTAAAACACAATCCAGTGGAACATTGAATTCATAATAATTCATATCTTAATTATGCTTATGCTAAAAAGAAAAGCATGGCCACAAGATTTTATAGCTTCTCTTATCAAGAAATGAACAGTCTATTTTTCTGGTCCTCTGATTTTCTTTGAATAATAAAACACAGCAGAAGTAACACTCAATGTGTTTTGGAGCCTTGGCCTTTCCTGGTCTTGTAGCTTCTACCTTGGCCATTGTGGGGTGCTGCTCTGACACTTGCATCTAAGGCAGCTGGTATAGCCCACTTGAAGTGAGAGCCATGTGGAGAACTGATAACTAAGACATCCAGGCCACACATGGCACCTTTTGCCAGACATATGAGTAAGTCTTTCAGCCCTGCCACCCCTCCAACTGAATGCAGCCACATGAATGTTCGAGGAAAACCCAGTAAAGCAGACATGTAGTTAACCCACAGACTTGTTAGTAATAATAAATTGCTGTTGTTTTAAGCCACTATGTTTTAGAGTTATTTGTTATGCAACAATAGTTAACTGATGCAGAAGGTATGAGATCTCATGGAGATCACATGGAAAGAGAGATCTAGATACTTCAGTTGTTTCTAGCCACCTCAGCGGAGTCACAAGACATATGAGTAAAGTCATGTGGGATGAACCCAGCCCCACGTGACCTGCCAACTGAATCTATTTACTTGAGTGAACCCAGACATGACCAGTAAAAAAAAATTCCCATCTAATCCACAAAAATGTGAGAAATGGTAGAGTGTTTTTTAACCTATGAAGTTCTGAGGTTTTTGTTATGCAGCCATAGATTGTTGACACCATATCCAAGAAATCTAATTTACTAGATATATAAAATAATCTCTTTTAAATACAACATTATGTCTTAGATATTCCCATGGCATGGAGCAAGGATGGTGTTAAATTAAAGCACCAGACTGTAAAGAAAATTTCCTATATGAGGTAGGAAATAATAATTCAAATTAAATTTGATCAAACAGAACATAAATATTTCTCTTATCCCCATTTTAATCCTTTGCTTTAGAAATAATTGTTAAATTCCAAACTTGTCCCAAATTATTTCTACAGGACCTACTAAGTGTAACCAAGATATATAGAAGCACATGTCTCTGCCCTCAAATAAATAAAAGTGAAATAGGAGAAATAAGCATCTAAATAAATAACGCATCTAAATAATACAAAACAATGGGATAAGGGTCAAGAGAGAGAGAAAAAGATTTAGCAGTGAACAGGAGAGAGAGCATTTCAGAATGTAAGTTCAGAGAAGGCTTCTTGGAAAGGTAATGATGGATATGAGTCTTATAAGTATGGAGAGATAGCTAGGAATGGAGAAGGAAGGGCATCTGGGCAGATGCAAAAGTGTTCCCTAAATACTTTAGGAAATCCACCTATGGTATTAGGCTGTGGACTTTATTCTGGATTGCAATGTAAAAATCAATTTATTATTTTGAATCCAAGGACTGAGCCTTTAGAAACTATAGAATTTTTAGGCTTTATTTATGATAGTATTAGAATGAAAGGATAGACTGCTCCACTGTAACCATGTGTCTGTTTGACGGTCTATGGGATAAACTGTACTTCGCACAATTTCAAAACAGACATTGTTGTGGAAGCCTGTAGCATGTACAACTTTAACCACAGCATCAGGTATTCTAGAAAATGGATGAACTAACTTTGTGGTGGTAGGTGACTCCTTCTCATGGCCATCCTGTGCTTGGAATTATTTTGGTGATAAAACAAAGTTGTCCTGCATTATT
>PUFA01000677.1:0-110439 GCA_003508835.1 Eonycteris spelaea | reverse complement strand
CTGGAGCCTCACCTGTTCCCAGGCCCCCCCCCATCCACCCTTAGCGCTCTCGTGTGAGCCCAACCTGACGGGAATCCTCTGAATCCCCCACCCACCCGGACCTAGCCAAAAGGTCCCTAGGATTCAGTTTCCCAGGGCTTTCGGCGGGCCCCGTGTGTCTGAGCCCTCACATCTCATCTGCTCTCCCTTCATCCTGGCTCCCTGCTCCAGCCCTTAAGTTCAGGCCCTTTGTTTCTCCCTTTCTCGATGCAGCCATACCCTTTGGGGCTCTTCAGACCCAAGCCCGCCAATCCACCCCTGTATTCAAATGGAGCCGCTGGGATGGGGAGCCAGCCAGACCATGACTCCCCTTTCAGTGCGGGGTGTCTCCTCCGACCTCTTCCATCCCTCCCCTAGGGCTCTGTCTCTGACGGAATCTACCCCAGCCGACCTCACTCCCCTCACCCCTACTGCCTAGTAGCAGATGATGCCCCCCTCACCACCTCCAGAGCGGTCCAGCCTCCATTGGATCCCGCCCCCTCCCCCTTTCCCTGACCTCCCCCCCGCCACGCCACCCCCGCATAGAGGCCTCACCCTACCTCTTAGGGCTGCGCTCTCTTCTCCTTTGGACCCCAGCATGGCTGAGGGAAGCTTCCGCATGGAATCGGAAAGCTACAACGCTGAAGACATGGATGAGGGTAGCGATGAAGTCCGGGAAGAAGAGATGGTTGAAGGAAACGACTATGAAGAATTTGGTGCTTTTGGAGGCTATGGCACCTTCACCAGCTTTGACATGCGTCTCCTCAGAGCCTTTGGGAGCTTGGGTCCAGGTTTTCGCATCTTGTCGGTGAGGCCCCTTCTTGGCCACCCGCTGGCCCCGCTCAAGGGGGGAATGGGGGTTGTTTGCAAAGGGGAGTGGGTGAAGGGAAGGGTTGATGGGGAAGGACCACCCAGCCTCTCCAAACCAAATGTCTCTTCTGCGGGGAGAAAGGAGGTTGGGGAGGACCTGGAGGGTGGTGGGGGCTGGCTGGCTGCCTGGAGGAGGCTGGCTGGCACAGGGAAACATGATGTGAGTGTAGAGAGTTGTCTGCCTTCCCCTACCCCTCTTTCCCGCCTTGCAGAATGAGCCCTGGGAACTGGAAAACCCTACGCTGGCCCAGACTCTGGTGGAGGCATTTCAGCTGGACCCGGAAACACTTGCCAACGAGGCGGCCGCTCATGCTGCCAACGTAGCCCGTGCTGCCGCCTCCAACCGTGCTGCTCGGGCTGCTGCTGCTGCTGCACGCGCCGCCTATAATCGGGTGGTCGCTAACCACCTGCTGGCCACAGACCAGGCCTCAGCAGAGGATACCCAGCCCACGACATATGCAGCGACCGAGGCTCAGGGAGCTGCCACCCCAGAGACAACCCTTGCTTCTCCACACAGCTCCCAGATGCCGGTCAACAGTGAGATGGCCGCCTCTGGGGTGCCAGCAACCTCCTCACAGCCCCAGCCAGCCTCCCAGGCCCAGGAGGAGGTTGCTACTGAGGGTCCTAGTGCTGCCTACACTTTCTCTCGGGCTCCATGTGCCAGCGAGGTGGACGCCACCCGGCCCAAGACAGCCTTCCTGGGCCAGAAGGATGTCTTTGATTTCGGGCAGCCAGCAGGTGTCAGTGGCATGGCCTTCCCACGCCCCAAGAGACCCGCCCCGACCCAAGAAGCTGCTGCAGAGGGCCCCAGCGCTGCCTCTGGGGTGCCCCAAGCTGCAGCATCTTCAGGGAGGGGGCAGCCACCCGGCCCAAGACGACCAAGTCTGGAAAGGCTCTTGCTAAGACTCGGTGGGTGGAACCTCAGAATGTTGTGGCGACAGCTGCTGCCAAGGCCAAGATGGCCACCAGCGCCCCTGAGCAGGAGGGTGCAGCTGCCACTGCTCAGAACAGTGCTGAGCCCTGGGCCAGGATGGGAGGCAAGAGGACGAAGAAGGTGAGACTCCCTGTCCTCTCCAAAACCCCCTTGCTCTTCTCCTTTCTCTTACCTCTCTCTCTCTCCCCCTTCCTCTTCACCCCTCCTGACTCCTCCCCCCTTCCCATATTTTCCCTCCTCTCCCCTCCCCTGCCCTCCTTTCCCCTCTTCTCCTCTTAGCTTGTCCAAATTTCTCCAACACAAGTGTGCTAGCATGTTTTTACTCCACGTAGTCCCTACCCTCAGGCCTGGAGGGAGAAATGGTTGGCTCAGTGCCTGGCACATAGTAAGCACATGTCATCTGCTGTTCCTACTACTCTTATTTCCAAGTACTTGCCCTGGTGAAGATGTCGCCAGGGGCTTTGGTACAGTAAGCTTGGTAGCCCTGGGTCTCTCCTCTCCCCAATGCTACAGTCCAAGCACCTGGATGATGAGTATGAGAGCAGCGAGGAGGAGAGAGAGCCTCTTGCGGTCCCACCGACTTGGAGAGCACCGCAGCCTCCATCGACGGTGCGGGCTCAGATGACCCCTCGGCCCCCAATGGCCCTGAGGTCCCAGGTACCCTCAAGGCACGTACTGTGCTTGCCACCCCGCAACGTGACCCTTCTGCAAGAGAGGGTAAGAAGTTTGCCCTTCCTCCCCTCTCCCTCCTCCTCCCTTGATGGCCAGTTCTTTGAGCTCACCCATGCCTTCGCCTCCCCACGTGCTCTTCCTTCTCCAGGCAAATAAGTTGGTGAAATACCTGATGATTAAGGACTACAAGAAGATCCCCATCAAGCGCTCAGGTGGACAACTGTACCCCCACCCTGAACTCTGCCCTCCCTCCTCCCCCGGCCCTCCCCAATGGGTCCCGTATCAGGCCTTGGCTGATGGCCCCATGTGCACAGTACCGAGTCTTGACTCTTCCCCTCGGCAGGGCTGACCGAGGGGCTGCAGCTCCGTGGCCCCCGCTTAGCCTAGGTGCTTTCCCCACGTCACCCCTCCTGCAGACATGCTGAAGGACGTTATCCGAGAATATGACGAACATTTCCCTGAGATCATTGAACGAGCAACATACACCCTGGAAAAGGTGGGTGTGGGGATGGGAGCAGCTCTGTGGAACAAGAGCGGCAGGGAAGCCTTGCCTAGCTTCTCCACCTGGGAGCTTCCACTACATACTTCCTCCCCTGGGTTCCTCTCTCTCGTGCTCTCTGAAGCATCTGCTGTCTCCTGAAGTGGGTCCTATTGCCTCGGCCAGTGCCAGAGCTCCTACAGGCCAGCTCTTCTGCGTCCTCTCTTCACCCTCCCCCATGACTTTGGAAATGTTTTGACAGGGAATGGAGTGACTGCCTGCAGGACACCCAGCATGTGTGTGTTTTTTTTTTAAACCTCACATTCTGTTTTCTCCCCGTGTAGAAGTTTGGGATCCACCTGAAGGAGATCGACAAGGAAGAACACCTGTACATTCTTGTCTGTACTCGGGATTCCTCGGCTCGCCTCCTGGGAAAGTGAGAAGGGGCAGGGGGATCGTGCCCTTCCTAGGTGGTGCCTCCCCCTCCTCTCAGAGAAAGAGGAAAACAGGGCTAGAGGGCTTAGCACAATGCCCACCCATAGTTAGTGGTGCCAGGTGCTTACCAGATGAAAGGGGTAGGAGCCTGGATGAGGCCTTGCTGCAGTCAGGGTTTCACCCCCACCCCCTCCTCCAAAAAAGCAGGCTTCTTGTTGCTTTCCTCTTCCTGCTAAGTGCTTGGCCCGGGCTTGGTAGAGTGGTTGGTTCTGGGGGAGCTTCTTGTCCAGTGTAGCTCCCATGGGCAAAAGGCAGGGAAGGTGTGGATGTGCCTCTGGACACACCTTTGGCAAGCATTTGCTCCCTGCCTAACCCTATCCTCGGCAGAATCCTGGGAGGGAACATTTGGTGGATGAAATGATGCAGTCTCAAGCAGAGGAATGAATTGTCTGGATTGGATAGCAAGCCATGCACAGAGTGGGAAGAACTGCCCTGTAGTGGAGCAGTCTGAGAGAGGCTAGTTGGGTGAGCCGGCTGTTGTCTCTCGGGCAAATGGCTGCTGGACAGGATCCCTCTTTCGACACCTTTAGGACCAAGGACACTCCCAGGCTGAGTCTCCTCTTGGTGATTCTGGGAGTCATCTTCATGAATGGCAACCGGGCCAGCGAGGGTGAGTGGCTGGACCTGCAGCTGAGGGGCTGCCCTCAGTCTCACCTTCGTGTTCTAAATTCTTGTACCTCATCTCCCCTCACAGCTGTCCTCTGGGAGGCACTACGCAAGATGGGACTGCGCCCTGGGTATGATCGGACTCTCTGGCCTCTCGCGGCCCCTCAGCATTGTCCTTGGGCACAGGAGTCCCCGGGATTGCAACAGCTTGGTGGTCTGGTACAGGGGAGTGGGCATCCTGGACTAGGCAGAGCGCAAAGGGTCTCACCAGGGTGCATGGCAAAATGGTCCTGAACTCTCAGCCCCCTTTCCGCTCTGTGGCCCCTCTGTGTCCCCAGAAGAGATCTAAGAGAAACCATCAGAATGTGGGGCTCCGTCAAACCCCTATGTAGGCCATCGCTGACAAGTAGCCGTCTGACCTCTGCTGCATGCCCAGGCCTCATGGGGCTGCCCCACAGGGTTGGGAAGCTCTCATTCCTGTTAGGGAGTGTGCTCTTGCTCACATCTGGGCACTGCCACCAGCTCTAGTCATGGACTCCTTTCCTTGCCCTCAGGATGAGGCACCCATTTCTTGGCGATCTGAGGAAGCTCATTACAGATGATTTTGTGAAGCAGAAGTAAGTATTGACTGAGATAACTTTGTCTCACATCTGTGCCTTTCTTGTGTGCTGGTCTGGCTGAGGAAGCCATTCCCCGTCCTATAACTTAGCACTAGAGGGAAGGGGTCTCTGGGGTGAGTGTGGGTGGGGATATATGAGTGTCTGTGGGATTAGAATTCCGGGGTGGTCTTGGGGAAAGGGGGCGCACGTTGACTGAGAACACGGTGCGGGGTGTGTTACATCCACCATGTCATTCAGCACCTGCCCTGCAGGTTGTAGGAGAATGTCCCCTGCTTTACACCTCAGGAACCTGTGGCTCAGAGACTGGAAGTCTGAGCATGGCCCCAGCTGGTCAGGGGCCCTTTTGGGCCTGGAGGCCAGCCCTCCTGACTTTCGGGCCAGGGCTCACCTTATCCTCGGCCCTCGGAGAACACGTGCGCACTCACGCAGGTGCACTAACACACATTTGTGCGCATACGATCGGGAGAGTATGCGGAGTACACTGCTCTCGGACTGTTGCTTCCCTTCCCTTCACCGTCGTTTTCTGTGCTGGACTGTCCCAGGGCTCAGCCAGGCCACGGGTGAGACCCTGCAGTGGGGTGTGCTCAGAGCAGGGGGCCTGAAGAAATGGCTCCTCTGTTTACAACACACCCAACAGGAATCCAGGGTCATTGTGACGAGGGGCACGAAACTCGTGGCCTTCTTATGAACAGACACCCTACACGTGTTTCCCACCCCCCACCCCGCACTTCCCCGTGGCTGCCGGGTAGGACCAACAGCCCAGAGCTTATAAGACCTCGGTATTGGAGGCAGAAACCCTGGGAGTGGGGCACGGGCCAGAGGGCCAGGGCAGTCCTCCTGCAGGAGCTGAGCTGTAGCATGGGGTTGAGAAGGGGCCACGTGGGAGCCATTAGCATGACAAATGACAACAGGTGTACACGGCTAGAGGCAAAAGTCTATCTTCCTCTCCACTGAGGTACCTGGAATACAAGAAGATCCCCAATAGCAGCCCTTCCGAGTATGAATTCCTCTGGGGCCTGCGGGCCTGCCACGAGACCAGCAAGATGAGGGTGCTGAGATTCATCGCCCAGGTAATGGAGGTCTTCTGCTGGGGGCCAGGCCCAGGGGCTGTCACTTCCCAGCCCTTGTCTGTTTCTCAGTCACGGGGTCCTTATTGCCATTTTGTCTGTCCAGTGAGGACACTGAGACTCAGAGAAGTTCCTAGGTAACTCGCCCAAGTTCACCGACATTGTGCGTGTGAAGGATGGGGCAAAATCCCGGGTCTGGCCCAGAGTAAGAGGAGCCTGACTCCAGTGGTCTTTATTTTTATTGTGATTACACGCAGTGCACAGGAGGGTGTAGGGTGCTCAGTGAATGTGGGGTATCTGTTAGGAGGGTTGCTGTTATTCCATCACAGAATCAGAACCGAGATCCCCAGGAATGGAAGGCTCATTTCTTAGAGGCTGTGGATGATGCCTTCAAGACGATGGACGTGGATATGGCTGAGGAACATGCCAGGGCCCAGATGAGGGCCCAGATGAATATTGGGGATGAAGCTCTGATTGGACGGTGGAGCTGGGACGACATACAGGTGGAGCTTCTGTCGTGGGACGAGGACGGAGATTTTGGCGATGCCTGGGCCAGGATCCCCTTTGCTTTCTGGGCCAGATACCATCAGTACATTCTGAACAGCAACCGTGCCAACAGGAGGGTCACTTGGAGAGCCGGCGTCAGCAGTGGCACCGATGGTGGGACCAACACCACCGTCCTAGATGGCCCTAGCACCAGCTCCACCATCCGGACCAGAAATGCCGCCAGAACGAGTGCCAGCTTCTTCTCCTGGATCCAGTAGGATTTTCAGGTGATAAGTGAGACTCTGAAGGGCAGGGCAGGCTGAGGAAGGGTTATGAGAAGTAGGTAGAAGGCCTGGTGTGGGGAGGGGGAACGATGAGAGTTTGGACAGACTCTTGTTTTATTCTTTATATCCCTTACTGTTTCACGTGTATTTCTATTTTCTGCCTTCGCTTTTGTGTCCTGTGTTTACAGACAACGCTGAACTGCAGCAGTCACTCACCCAGTCAGAGTGCCTCCTCAGACCTCCATGTCCACATAGCACTCTAGGCAGCCTCTGCTTGCCCATCAAAGATGGCATGCAAGACTCAGCTCTCTTTGCCCTCCTGCTTTCCTCGTGTGCTGTTGTCGTGCTGTCATGTTTTTGGTATCAGTGTTACATTAAAGTTGCAAAATGAATTGGCACGTTCCCTCCATTACTGGTGCAGGTGTTGCTCTGAGTGGCCCATGGTCTGCTCTCTGGGATGGGAGAGGGGATGGAGGGTTGAGGGGGAGGGGGCTCGCCTCTGCCTAAGAGGCAGGCGGGGTGCTGGGCAATGTGAAGGTGCCTGTGAGTGTGGAGACCGTGTTTCGAGAGACCCCCGTCCACAGAGTTACGTGATTTCCTACACAATGCAGCCCCAGTTAGATGCCAGTGCAGAGGGGGGGAAACAGGAGAAGGGATGGGGTGGAGGCTGCGGGTTAGTGCCACTGTCCCTCCCACCAAGGGACAGGGTCCACAGACATCTACCGGGACCCAGCTCTGTGTCCCCACCTTTGTGGGGCAGTGTCCCGGAACCCTTCCCTCATCATCCACACAATTTCAGGACCTCATCCCTCAGAGGGAGCCTAAAGGACAATGAGGTAGGCCTCACGGTGACATTCTCTCCCCTCCAGCAGGTAGGAGGAGGATCATTATTGCTGATAATAGATTCAATGAAAGCAAAGCTGCGTTCAAACCTCCTCCGAAAGCCCGAAAGCCCGTTGCCTGCGGTCGTGACCTGAGGCCTGTTTGGGACTCCCGGAGCCCTTCATTGGAAGCAGGGCTGTCCCATTGAGGCCAAGGCCAGGCCTAGGTCCTGGTGTCTTCTAGGGCTGGGTGAGCCCTGCAGGGGGGCGGGGGGTGCAGCTAGTTCTGCAATTCTCCCAGTGGGTGACAGTGAGGACAGAGAAAGGCTTGGTAGTGGATAGGGACAGTGCCCGGAGCTTCCTCAGGTCCCCCAGTGATGTTCACACCTTGGGAGGACAAAGGCCCAGGTGAGGAGGGAGAGAGTAGTTAGGGCCCCTGTCTGCATTGCCTCTTTTCTCTGAAAAGAGGTCTTCTCTCAGCCGGACCTGGATCCTGACGTAAACCCCATGATATAATTTTCCAGGCCCAGCGGAAAATGAAAATGTGGGTCTTCCCCTACTCCCCCCCCAAAAAAAATCATTAAGAATTCCAAGAGAACAACAGCAGAGCATTGAACCACATGTGGAGCGCTTCTGAGTGCAAGGTCCTCTGGGGCTGCATAGGTCACACCCCCAGGAACCTGGTTCTGTCTGCACCTCCTCTAAAGACAGGCTTCAGGCGGGTTTCTGCCTTGTTGCCCAGTGCTGTCACATCTGCCACTCTGGGTGCTGGGTCCCTGCTTGGCCACAAAAGCATTCTGTGATTCTGACAAAAATGGGGTCCCTTTCCCTTTAGGTTCCCAAGTGTGTGGCCTGAATTGTGTGTGGGGGGCGGGGCTGGAAGAGCAGGGAGTGGGTGAAGGATGCCAGGGAGCCCACCAGCCCTGGCATGATGAATGAATGATACACGATATTTCTGGTCCCCTCGTCCTGGGAACCTCCCAGGACCCTGTTGTGCACACAGCAGGCACATGCCTTTTCATGGATGAATGTGGGGCTCTCACAAAAGCCACAGGTGTGAGTTTGAGCTCTGTGCGCAGCATGCACCTGAGAAGTGGCAGCTCATCTGGAAAGGAGGAGACAGCAGTCATCAGAGACAGGGTGCTGGGGAGGACACCAAGTCCCCAGGCCTGTAGGTTACACCACTTCCCCCTGACCAGTCCACCTTCCCCAGGGTCAGCTTCCCAGGGGCCCACTCCCTCCCACCCTGTAGGGGGCAGTGCTGAGAGCAGCCGGGTCAGGGAGGAAGAGAGCAGAGAGGTGGCAGGGGTGCCATGAGGAATGCAGCCAGACTGGGTCCCCCAGGAGGGTCAGGCTGGTCGCCTTGGAGGTGGCCTACCACCTCAGTCACAGAGCAACCATGACTCCAGAGCAGGCCTCCCTCCCACCCCAGCCTTGGGCCTTCCACAGGCTCCCCTCAAATGCATCTCAGCAAGGGTTTTCTGAGACCCTAGTCCTCGCCAGGGTGCCCTTGGATGAGGTGTGCGTGCACCTGGGCAGCTCCCACAGCTTTCTCCCCACCCAGGCCTGCGCCCACTGACTCCTCTCACTCTTGTTGATGGACAAGCATTCCTCGATTCACTTGCTTCCAGTTATTGACTATTGTGCATAAAGTTTTCTGAACATTCACTTACCGTTTCTTGTATGGGTCTAGGTTTTACTTAACCAGACAGCCCCGAGTGGAGATGATCAGGCCCATTCCACAGATAAGGAAAATGAGGCTCTGCGAGGGAAGACTCTCGCCCTAAGGCGTACAGCCAGGAAGTAGCAGCACTGGGCCTTGAATCCAGAGCCCTCTGATTCAACTGTGTGCTCTGCCCAGTGCAGTCTGTTCCCACCGCCTTCGAGGGGCTCACGGTACCATTTGGGGCAATAGCACCACCTCTCGCCACTCTCTGATGACACTCACCCTCCCACCCACCCAGGCTGCCCCTACCTTTCCCGTCTCCCTTCATTGAGCCAGAACCCCATCCCTCATGGCTTCCCACCACTGAGGTTCATCCTGCCGGCACCCTCCCAGTCCCCTGAGACATCTGGTTTGGAGATTTCCTGGGCGTCCATCCTGTTCCTCCTCGTTGTCTTTGTCACCACCAGCACCAGGCCCTGGGCCCAGCACTTTGGTGCACTATCTCCTTCCGACCTCGCTGATACTCTGCAGGGGTTACTGTTCCTCATGGCACACATGGCAGAACAGACTCAGAGAAGGGAAGCGACTTGCCTGGGGTCTCTGACCCAGCTCTGCCACTGCCTCCACAAGTGACTCTGGCCCCACCTTTTCTCTCTCTGGCCCTTAAGGTTCCCCTCTCTCAAGGCACAGGATTGGAACTAGATGTACTCTGAGGGTGCCAAGCTCTGAGGTCTGGTTTCTTAATCACATCATCTCTCTGGCCCTTGGTTTACTCACCTGAGTCATAGGGGTAAGAGCATGTCACCAGTCCTGCCTGGCCCAGCTCCCAGGAAAGCTGTGAGCAGCTGCTGTGGCCTGTGCGTGAAAGCAAGTAGGAAATGGGTAAAGTAGTGTGCAAACAGGATGTGCACGTGCCATCCAAGCACTCCATGCATGTCTGAGAGGGGAGGGCATCTGGAAAGTATCTGGGATCAATGTCCCTCTCTGCTCCCCTGAGCCCCGTGACCTTGGGCCAGTCACTTCATCTCTCAGCACCTCCGTTTCCTCATCTGCGCAGTAGGGTTACATTGCCCACTTCATAGTCTCAAAAGACAACACCGAGTAGTAGAGATGTGGACGGTATCAGAAATCTAACACCACAAGGACCCCCCCCCAAACCCATCACCTTTTCCAGTGAGGAGATTGAGGACCCGGTAGAGGAAGTGACTTGTCCAATGTCAAGTTCCCCGGGTTCCAATTCTGGATGACTCCATATTACAAGTGCCCTTGATTTTGAAACTAACATCGTAGAAACGACACAAATCTGCAGGACATCGCACACTTCAACTATGACTCTACACTGTCCTAACACACCCTCTCAGTATCCTGGAGATGCCAGCACTACAGCGTCCATGCCAGAAGTGGACTCTCACACTTGAAGGTGACACAACAGTCCTTGCCAGGCCGCCTACACTAGTATGCGGTTCAGCAAATGTACGTAATTTTATTTTGAAACAGGTAACATCCGTAGGTTATGAAGTCCAAGAAAGGAAACGGGGTGTACACGCTCAATGGCCACATAAAAGAAAATTACAAAGACTGTGGATGCTAAGACTTGATGAGGATGTGGAGCATGGAGGTCTGTCCATGGAGGTCTTAATTTGTACAAGGGCTTTGGAAAACGTTCAGGATTAGAACGTGTTGATAAACAGGCAAAAGTACATCTTCTGAAAGCAGACAAGGAAGAAGTGGGAAGAAGTAACTCTACTACGAGTTACTCATTGTTTTTAGCTAGGGTTCTGAGGCAGGCGAGAGCCAGATTATTCGTGTGCCTGATGGGATGGCAGCAGCTTCGGATTATGCTCTATCCTGTTTCTGAAGCTAACTAGGAAACTGTAGGGTTCCGGCAACTGGAATGGGGACACGGGGAGGAGCCCTAGGACTGGGTCACACTCGCAAATCTCCTCCTCTTGCTTCCTTCCCTCCACATGGAAAAAGGGCACAAGGCACAAGGTTGAGATGCAGTAGGAGCAAGGGCAAAGGCAAGAATCAATGTAGAAGGACGCTCCCCAGGAGGTGGAGTCCAACCTCAGCTGTAGTTCCAAATTCTTGTCCTGAAGCACACTTTGTTCATCTGTGTGAGGGTGGAGTGAGGAGGACAAGAGAGGCTGGCTAGAGCCCCCTGCTTGGTGCCCATAAGTAGAATCCTTGAATGACTGACTGATAAAGCCACGAATGTTTCATTACAAGAGGTCTACGTTTTGGGCATTGTTTCTTAGCAAACTGAGCTCCTCCAAATTAAGCTAATAGTCAAGGTTTCTCTCTCCTTTTTTTTTTTTTTTTTTAAAAATTTTTCCCCCTATATTGAATAAATTGGACATGTAACACTGTGTGAATTTAAAACGTACAGTGTGGTACTTTCATACATTTATATATGTACTATTGTTGCAGCTGTAACAGTTTATCACATTACATATGTACGGTACAATGTTATTATCTACATTCAACATACTGTACATTAGATCTCTATGGCTTAATTAGTACTGATTTCAATTTTGCACATACACTCTCTCATCCCCTGGTAACCACCAATTTACTGTTTGTTTGTTTGTTTGTTTTTTCCTACAAGTTTGAGATTTTTAGATTCCACACACAAGTGATATCATACAGTACCCATCTCTCTCTGTCTGACTTATCTAGCTTAGCACAATGTGCTCAAGGTTCATCCATGTTGCCGCAAATGGCAGGGTATCCTCCTTTCTCATGGCTGAATAATATTCCACTCTGTATATATACCACATCTTTTTTATCCATTCATCCGTTGATGGGCTTTTGGGTGGTTGACTTATCTTGGTAATTGTGAATAATGCTGTGATAAACACTGAAGTGCATATATCTCATCGAACTCCTGTTTCCATTCCTTAGGGTGTATACCCAGCAGTGGAATTGCTGGATCATAAGATAGGTCTATTTTTAATTTTTTGAGGAACCTCCATTTGGTTTCCCATAGTGGTTGGAGAAAAAGATACAGAAAAGTGAAATTGGACACCTCTCTCACACCACTCACAAAAATTCACTCAAATGGATCAAAGACATAAACTTAAGAGCCGATCCCATGAATCTCCTGGAAGAAAATGTAGGGAAGAAGCAGCTCATCGATACTGACCTTGCCAAGGGCATTTTTGGACACAATGCCAAAAGCCCGAACAACAAAAGCAAAAACCAACAAATGAGACTACATCAAACTCAAAAGCTCTGCTCATCAAAACAAACAATTAACACAATGCAAAGACAGCCTACAGAATGGGAGAAAAAAATTTGCAAACCATGTGCCAGATAAGGGGTTGATATCCAAAATATTTAAAAACTTACGCAACAGAATAACTAATAAATAAACAATGTGATTACAAAGCGGGCAGAGGAACAAAATAGATATTTTTTTTTCCAAAGAGGACATTAAAATGGCCAGCAGGCCCATGAGAAGATGCTCAACATAACTAATCATCAGGGAAATGCAAATAAAAACCACAATGAGACATCACCTCGCACCTGTCAAGGTTTCTCTTTATCAGCTTTACTAAGGTTTAATTTACAAATTAAAAATATGCCCCTTTTAAGTGTACAGTTCCATGGACTTTAATGAATGCTACAACCATGTAACTACCACCCCAATCAAGAAAGAGACCATTTTCAACACCTAAGAAAATCCCCTTGCGCCCCTTCCCAGCGAATGACTACCATCCACATCCAGCCTTATGCAATCACTGATCTTCTTTCTGTATTTCTGTAGATTAGAATTCTCTTTCCTGGAGCCTGTTTTAGAACATAAACATGCATTATGTAATCTTCGGTGTCTGCCTTCTTCCCTCTTTGCTTGAATGCTTTGGAAATTCATCCATGCTGTGGCATGGATCAGTAGATTATATTAACATTGTTCCTATTCATGGACAAGCTGATCGATTCAGTTGAAATCACACAGCGTTATGTATGTTAGTATGTATGTATGTATGCATGTATGTATGTATGTATGTATGTATACACACATACCCCAAAACTAATAAGCGAATTTATCTGGAGTGCAGAATATAAGATTAAGACACAAAATCAACCCTATTTCTATATACTAACAAAGAAGAATTGGGAAATGAAATATAAGAGACTACTACTACTTAACTAACAAAAAGAAGGGAAAGTCTTAGCTCCGCATCTAACGAATGATGCTGAGAACAGCAAACACTGAAGAATGAAATAAAAGAAGACCCAGATAAACAGAGGAACACGCTATGGTCATAGATTGGAATATTTGAATGGTAACGATGTCAATTGTCCTGGAATTTATCTATAGATTTAGTGCAGTTCGAATAAAAAATCCCAGCGGGATATTTTGCAGACATAGACAAGAGGATTCTAAAGCTCATATGGAAAGTTAAAGAAACTAGAATAGCCAAGCAATTGTGGAAAGAAGGATAAAGTTAAAGGAATCACATTGCCTCATTTTAAAACGTATAAAGCTACGGTAAACAGAAGTCAGTCAGTTCGACAATGGTGAAGGGATAGGCAAACAAATACGTAGGTCAGAGGAGACGTTCCAGAACTAGTCTCACAAGACATGGTCAATTCTTTTTGGGCAAAGGCACCAAAGCAGTGCAATGAAGTTAGGATTGTTTGTTTGCTTGTTTGTTTGTTTTCAGCACATGTATGGAAACAACTGGATGTCCATCCAAAAGTTAAAGGACCTCACACCTTATACTAAAGCCACTAAAAAATAAATCTTAGACACAAGTCAAGAACATAAAACTGTAAAACTTTTAGAAGGACACAACAGACAAACTTCAACCTGGAGTTTGGCAAAGATGTTTTAGCATGATACCAAAACCATTTTTCCTCTGTGAAAGGTACTATTAAGGGTTTGAAAAGACAAATCCTAGCTAGGAGAATGTATTTGCAATTACGTATCCGAAAAAGGCCTAACCAGAATAACTAAAAAACTGTTAAACTCAATATAAGAAAATAATGGAACAAAATATTTGAGCATACTTCACAAGGAGCATATATGTAGCAACTGAGCACATGAACAGGTGTTCGACCTCACTGACTCTCAGACAAATGCAAATTAAAACTAAGGCGAGATACCAGCATTGCTGTATTAAAATTGCTAAAACAAATGAACAGAGATAGAAGGAAAGAAGAGCAAGCAAAGAAACAAACAAAAACCTTGACAAGAGCAAATGATGTTGAGGATGGATGGGCAGCACCTGGATTTTACCACATGTTACTGGAGGAAATGTAAAGTGGTCCAGCCACTCTGGAAAACAGTTTTGTCGCTTCATATGAAGTGAAAAACATACACTTAGCCATATGATCCAGCAATCTCACCCCAGAAGGATTTCCCCTAGAGGAATTGAAACTTAGATCATACCAAAACCTGTCCATGGGTGTTTATAGCAGCTCTGTTCACTTTTACCCCAAACTCGAAACAACCCAAGGGATAGGCAAACAAATTCCCTTCAGCAAAGTATATTACTTCCACACAATTGGATGTAACAGTGTAAAAGTGCATTTCAATAACATCTTCCTTGTTCACATCTCCCCTCTTTATTCTGGCCGTGACTACTTTGGAAAATATGTTGTTATGGTTATCAGTATCAATTCCTCAGTAAGTCAGCCCCAAGGACAGGACAGAGAGTGATATCTCCAGGCGCCAGCTGCCTAGGAGAAAATAGCTCCCAAGGCTCCCAAGAAGAACAATAAAATATTGCCGCCGGAGTATAGATAACAAAACTAACCGCCAACATCTGCTTCTGTAATCTGCTTGCTTGCGTATGGGTCTTAGATTTGAACGCGCCACAACAGGATACCATTAGGTGGTGGAAAGGAATGAACTATTGATACAATCAACAACTTGGATGAAACTCACAGTCATTATGCTAAGTGGCAGAAGCCAGTCTCAGAAGGTTACATTTTAAAGGGTTCCATTTATACGACCTTCTTGCAAGGACAAAACAATCCTGAGAGCAGATTGGTGGTGCCATGGTTAGGTGTGGAGAGAGTGTGCTACAATGGAATAGCACTACAAAGGGATTTCATGGGAGTATGGAAATGTTCTGAATATTGATTGTGGTGGTTGTTACAAGAAGCTATACATATGTTAAAGTTCCTGAAACTGGCCGCCCAAAAGAAGTCTATGTCACTGAATGTTAATTTACATATAAACTTAAAGAAATAATGGGGAGTCAGTTTCTTCCAGTCAAAAAATAAAACCATCGGAATTGCACACCAGTGGCCCAAACTATAGAAAATATTGAATGCAATTTTTAGGATGACGGAAAACCATACCAAACATAAACCCAGATCAACACAAAGGAATGAGTAGCTATAGAAATGGTAAATATGTGGGGGTGGGGAAACCTCTTTAAAATGACTCTCTTTGAAAGTTAATTGAATGTTTTCAAAACCAATAAAAACACTTTGTGGGGGCTATCGCGTGTACATATAAAATGTTTGGAAACAAAAGCAAATGGATGGGAATGAAGAAATAAAAGCACACTTTTAGGATTTTTACCTTGCACATGAAGTGGAATGTTATTGTTTGTAGGTGAAAAACCTAAATTAAATATGGGTAGTATAATCTTACAGGAACCACTGAAATATAAAACAAACAAAATAGGTAAAAACCAATACACAGATTAAAAATAGAATACTGAAAAATACTTCAGTAATGCACAAGATGACAAAGGAATTGGGTGAAACAATAAAACGACAAATGAGGGAGAGAAGGAAAGAAGAAAGGAAGGAAGGAAGGAAGGAAGGAAGGAAGGAAGGAAGGAAGGAAGGAAGGAAGGAAAGAATCTACACAAAATAAGATGATGGATTTAAAGCCAATAATATTCATACTTAAAACTAAATGTAAATATTCTAAACTCCCAAATAAAAGGTAGCTATTTCTGGGTAGGATAACTGCAAGATACAACAATATGCTGTTGAATAGAAATTCACTTTAATGTAGGCACAGGGATCGGTTCAGTGTGGAAGGATCGAAAAAGATACACCATGTGAAAGTGAATTGTAAGAAAAAAGAAAAGGTTTAATGACAGATAAGGTAGTTTTTAACTAAAAGCATTACTAGTGTTAAACAGGGATGTTTAGGAATAATAAAAGTGTCAATTAATCAGGAAAGCATAACAATTCTCAGTGCACTGGGTCAAAGAGTTTAAAATTACATACAGTGAAAACTGACGTAACTTAAAAAGAGATTATAGCACACAAATCTATTTAATTGTTGGAAATTTCAAAAATTCTCTGAGATTTTGATATAGCAAATAGATAGAAGGTCAATGAAGATAAAGAAGACTCTAACAACACTATCAACTAGATTGACCTAATGTTAGTACATTCCACCCAGTAGCAGTAGAATACACATTCTCTTCAAAGGCACAGGGACACCCACCAAGAAAGATCCTATCCTGGTTATAAAACAAAATTCCATCAAGGAAGAATGGTTGAAGTCATGTAGAGGATGTTCTCTGGGCACAGTGGAATTAAATAAGCAAAGCTCTAGAGAATAAACAAAACTTTGAGATTAAGCAACGGACTTCAAAATAACACACAGTCAAAGAAGAGGCACTAGGGAAAATTTGAACTAAAGGAAAATGTAAACACAACATATTAACTTTTGTGTGATTCAGCTACAGCACCGCTTAGGGAGAAAGGTTTAGCTTTACATGCTTATATGAGGAAAGAGGCAAGGTCTAACACCAATGAACTTCAAAACTAAGATGCTAACCAAAGAAGTAAAAATTATGCCAACAGAAAGTAGCAATAACGAAACAGTGAGGATATCAATAAAATAGAAAACAAACAATAGAAACAATGCCATGAGGTCGATAGCTGGTTCATTCAAAAGATTAATGCAATTGATGAAACTCTATGTGGACTAATCAAGAAAAATCAGACAAGAAACTAATAACTGGTATCAGGAAGAACAGAGGGGACACGACTTTAGAATGCCAAATGCTAAAACGATAGTAAGGGAATACTATGAACGACTTTATTCCAAAAACATTGACAACGTAGAAGAAATGGACAAATTCTTAGGAAGACACAATCTATGAAAACTCACTCAAGAAAATACGGAATGCTTGAATAGCCTTATATCTATTAAAGAAGTAGAATTTGCAAGTAAAGGCCTTCTCACGAAGGAAACTCCAGGCCCAGTTGGCCCCACAGGTGTGCTCTGCAAAATATTTCAGGAAGAACTAGCACCAAATTTATACAGTTCTGTCAGAAAAATGAAGAGCTGGGAATACTCAATTCATTCTGTGAAGCTATTATCCTTCTACCAAAGTATCCTTATACAAAACCAGACAAAGGCATTACAAGTAAATACAACTGCAAACCAATATCCCTCAAGAACATAGACGCAAAAATCTTTAACAAAATGTTAGCAAAGGAGAACAGCAATATAGCAAAGAGATTCGTTATGACCAAATGGGGTTTCTCTCAAAGCACAAGTGCTCTTGAACATTTGAAAATCAATACACAGAACGTTGCAACTATATCAATTGACTACAAAAGAGAACCATACCATCATCCCGATGGATGCATGCCACACAACAAGAACAATGATACCCAAGTGCATCCATACATTAATCCCTGTAACCTGTGAATATGTCACCGGACATGGCAGAAGTTACTTCGCAGATGTGATTAAGTGAGGATCTTGAGGTGTGGACATCAATCCCGGGTTGCCTGGGTGGATCAATGTAATCACAAAGGTCCGTAGAAGCGGGAGGCAGGAAAATGAACATGAAGAGAAGGAGATGGGATGACAGAAGCAGAGGTCAGAGAGAAGAGAGATTGGGAGGTTCTATGCTGCTGGCTTTGAACACGGAGAAAGGGGCGGTAGCCAAGGAAATCGGGTGACCTCTAGAACACAGGAAAGGCAAGGAACAGATTCTCCCCTCGTGGTTGCAGAGGAACATAGCTCTGTAGACACATTGATTTGGGGCCTGTAAGACACAGTTCAGACTTCCCCTCCATAACTGTATAAGATAACAAATTGTGTTGTTTTAAGCTACTAAAGCGTGTCGTAATTTGTTGTAGCGTCAACGGGATACTCATATAATTCAAGAAAAACGTTCAACAAAATTTAACATCCATCCAGATTTTTTAAAATGCTCTGCAAACCAGGAATAAGAGAGAGTTTTCTAACCTGATAAAGGTCATCTAAAACATACTTCATGGTTTAAAACGGAAAGCTTTACCCCAAGACCTCTCTCACCCTCCTAATCAGCACTGGACTGGCAGTCCTATCTAGTGCATTAAGGCAGGATTTTTTAAAAAGTTTTTTTAAAGGCATACAAGGTAGAAAGGAAGAAGTACAATTGTCTTTATTCACAGATGATATGATCATCTACGTAGAAAGTTCTGAAGATTCTGTTTTTTAAAAAAAATTACTAAAACTACTGTTAATGAGATAAGCAAGGATGCAGGATGAGGTCGACAAAAAGTATCAATTACGGTAATTCTAAGAACAAAAATTGGAATTTAAAATAAAAATGCCATTTATAATACACGCAAAACATGAACTACCTAGCAATGAATTTAACAAAATACACGCGAAGCTGTAAAATGAAACCCAATAGGCATTGCCGAGAGAAATTCACACAATGTAAATGAATGGAGAGATAGATGATGTGTACGGATTTTATTTTAAGATTCAACATTGATAAGATGTAAATTCTCCCCCAGTTGAGCTATTGACTCAAAGCAATGCAAATGACTAGAAAGCAACCAGGTGATTCTGCATCTTTTACTAGCATACAAAGGATTGGAATAACCTAAACAATTCAGAAAGAGAAACACATATTTGAAGTTCTCACCCTGCTTAACTTCATAAATTACTATAAAGCTACCGCCATCAAGACAGCGTGGTAGCATTACAAGTATAGACATATAAATATATGGAAAACAAATAGAAAGTCCAGAAATGAACATACACACGTATGGACAATTGGCGCTCGACAGTGGTGCTAATGGAATCCAACGGGTGCCAGAGCCAGCCGGCTAAAGTTGAACAGCACCTAAAAGAGGGGGGTGAAGCCTAAGGAAAAAAAAGAAGAAGACAGGAAAGCGCTTCGGGAGGGCATACAGTCAATGCTGCAGCCTCGAGTTTATTTAGCATCGTCCTTATATTTCTTATTGAACACAATAGCAAGGCACAGAGTACAATACCATAGGAATGCTGGCATTTACATAAGTTCCTATACATCCTTCCTTCAGGGTACAAACATCCTTGCTTACTGTAAAACATTCCACTATCTTATAAGGATTACTTAGAGCATACCTCTCCTCAGGTCAGTAATGTTTAACTCAAATCCCTGTTCCTTGAACCATTGTTTAAGCAGTCTCAGCAACTGCTTTATGGCTATAAGCTACGTGACTTCTTCGGTGTCTCAAAATGGCTCCTGACAAACGGGGGAAAACATGTTTTCTACAAATATTGAAGAAACATTGAATATGCAGATGGAAAGAAATGCAACTTCCACATTGCTTCAAATCACATACAGATATAGCCTAAAATGGATAATAAGCATACACGTAAAGGATAAAGTTATAAAACTTGTTCATGATGACAGGAGAAAAGGCTTTGTTAAGTTAAACAGACCTCTTACGACACAAAAAGCATGAACCATAAAAGAAATGAGTAAACTGATTTTATAAAAAAATTCAAAGGCAAATTAAAACTTTTGCTGCTTGGAAGATCCTGTTAAGAAATAAAACCAGTCACACAGAGGGAGCGCACATACATAACAGAGAACTTACTTGCACATGTGAATATATAACAATTTTTTACAACCCAATAATGAGAACCCATAACTTGTTTTAAAAGTGGGCAAAATATTGAGGAAGGTACATGAAAGACAAGTAAACACATGTAAAGTTGCTCAAAATCATTGGTCAACAGGGAAATACAAATCAAAACCGAAATGAGATAGCACACCATAACTACTAGAATGCCTACTGATGGCTTTAAAATGGCTGACAATGGCAACGGCTGGTGAGGGGGAGCCATTACAGTTTTCATGCGTGTCGGTGCAGAAACTAGGTACTTTCCATAAAAGCTTGGCAGTTTCTTATTGTGTTAAGCACACAACTACCAAGTAACCCAGCCATTCCGCTCCTAGGGTTTTAACCCAAATAATAAACAAAATGTCCACGGCACACTTGGACACGAACAATGGTAGTGGCTTTATTCATAATGTCCCCACACTGAAAACATCCCAAACGTCCATCAATTGGTGAATAGATCATCCAATTGTCACATATCCACAGAAAGATCAAAAGGAACAAACTACCAGCATACGTAATGCAATGCATGGGACTATCAAACGCATTAAGTGGAAGACCAGAAACAGAATACTGCATGCTGTCTGATTCATTTAACATACAATTCTTGAGAAGTCAAAACTAAAATGAGAGAAGGAAGGTTGGTGGTTGCCCGTGGCTGGAGGTGACTGAGGAGAATGACTGCAAAGGCACGCGACGGAACTTTGTGGGGCACTGGAAGTGTTCTATACTTTGATATCGGCGGTGGTGACACGGATGTTTCAATTTGTGAGGACTCATCAAACTGGATATTTAAAATGGGTATAGATAGAATATGCATTAGGCCTCAACGAAACCAAGAAATAAACGGACAGATGTTTTACATATAAAAAAGTAAAATATCTGAAAGCAACCACTGAAGGGGTACATTTTCAACAGGTAAGACATGGTGAAGAGAGAGGATGAGTGTACTAGATGACGGGTCAGATAAAAATATCTGGAATAAAATGTATAGGGACAAAAGGATGGAAAATATGGCATGGGCAGGAAAGGATATGTTGGATGCAGAGGCCTAACACATTCTAATTGGAGTTCCATGAAGAGATGGCAAAGAGAAAAGTGCCTGGGTGATATTTGAACAGAGAAGGACCCGGGTGTTTCCAAAGCTGACCGATAACATGTCGCCTCCGACTCAAGAAACACTGAGAATCCCAAGCAGGCTAATTCTCAAGTAAATATCTCTTAAACCTATATAGCCAAACTTCTGAAAGGCAAACAAAGAGAACATCACGAAAGCCACTAGGGAAAATGAAGCCATAGTCTTGAAAACAGGATGATGAGACTGACAGTTGACTTTCAATATAAACAAGGAAGCCAGAAGTCTGTAGAACAGTATCTTCAAAGTGCCAAAAGAATTTAACAACCAACTTAGAGCTCAATAACCAGGGAAAGTGTCCTTTAAGATGAAGGTGAAATAAAAGCAGTTTTCAGACAAAAAAGAGAATGTTTCATACTCTCACCATTCAATCCAGCAGTCATGCTCCTTGGTGTGCACTTAAATGAGTTGAAAATTTTTGTCCGCACAAAAACCTGATCACAAATGTTTATAGCAGCTTTATTCATAATTGCCAAAACTTGGACGCAATTGTATAGCATGGTGACTACAGTTAATAATAATGTATTATATACCTGAAATTTGCTGAAAGAGTAGACCTCAACTGTATTCATCACACACACACACACACACGCGCGCGCGCGCACTCACACACACGCACACTCACGAGTAAGTATGTGAGATGATGGAGATGTTAATTAGCTTGATCATGGTAGTCATTTCACCGTGAATACGTATATCAAAACATCACGCTATAGCACCTAAATATGTACAATTTTTACTTGTCAATCATACCTCAATATAACTGAGACAAAAGAATGATCTGCAATATGTGAATAGATAAACCGTGGTACGTGCATACAATGCAATATTATTCGGCAATAAAGAGAAATGAGCTATCAAACCATAAAGAGACCTTTAGAAACCTGAAAGTCCATTGCTACATGAAAAAAAAGCCAATCTGAAAAGGTTAACTACTGTGTAATTCCAACGATGTGATATTCTGGAAAAGGCAAGACTATGGAGACGGTAAAAAGATCAATGGTTGCCAGGACTTGGGAGCACTGAAGGAAGGAAGACTAGGTGGCACAAAAGAGAGTTTCAGGACAGTGGTGAAAGTATTCCCTATGTTACAGTAATGATGGACGCATGTCATTATACATTTTTCAAAAGTACAACACAAAGAGTGGACCTGAATGCAAACTATGGACTTTACTTAATAATGATGTATTAATATTGATTCATCAATTGTAACATACACTTATACAACTGAATACGTATATCGAGATGTAAATGGTAGGGGAAAACAAGAGCAGCATGCAGGTGGTGGGGTTAAGGACTTTGTGGAAACTCTCTTATTTTCCAATCAATTTTACCATAAGCATAAAACTGCTCTAAAAAGTCTGTTAATTTAAATTAGATAGAAATATGTTTCTCAAGCACATCCACACTAAACGAAATACTTAAGTGTGCTCATTAAGAGAAAGAGTATGAACCCTGATGAATCTCAAAGATATGTGAGTAATGAACAGTGACCTATCAGATAAACATGTGGATATCTTTAAATGATCTGGTTTTAGAAAATGATACTGAAAAATAATTTAACTTCTTTTGAAATTAAATCCATATGGTTTTCTTTGTGTGTGTATCTATGAGTGATTTGAAAATGTAGCAGCAATAATATTAAAGTATGTTATATATTATATTAATAAGTAAGGATATTATAAGTAAGCAGAAGGTACTGTAAACTAAGTTTCTAAGGTAGTTGCATTTTCTGTGATGAGATGAAAGGACCAATTTACATCAGACTTTAATAAGTTAAGAGTACACGTTGTAATCTCCAAATAACCATTAAAAGAATAACAAAAGAGTGAATACCTATCCAGTGATAGAGGTAGAAAGTAGAAAAAAATTAAATTAATCTCAAAGAATTCAAAATATAAGAGATAAATGAGTAGAGACAACCGGGAGAAATAGAAGACTGTAAGATGGTAGCTACGAACCCCAATATATCAATATCACTTTAAAGGTAAATACTGCAATGAAAGACCAAGATTAACAGGCTGGATAAAAAAGTAGGATGTGGAAGAGGAGGAAGAGGAGGAAATGGAGAAAAGGAGGAAGCACAGGAGGAAGGGGTGGGCAGGAGGAAGGCAAGGAGGAAGAAGAGGAAGAAGGAAAAGATGATAGAAACCTCCAATATTCTGCATATAAAGACACACTTCAAATAGCGGCATACAGAAAACTCGAATGTTACAAAGTAGGAAAACCTATATCTCAAACATATTCATCAATATAAGGTGGTGTACCTTGTTTATATCAGAAAGTTAGGCCTTTTAGGCAAAAACAAATAAACAAAACAAAACAAACAAACAAAAAAAACAGTGTTGCTATAAGTAAAGAGGGATGCTTAATAATCACAACAGGCCCAACTTACCAGGCAAATAAAAGAGTTATTAGTCTGTTTGCACCGAATGACATGGTCTGAAAATATAATGTAAACCTTAGCAGAGCTGCAAGGACATATACATGAATCCATAATCATAGCAGGAGATTTAAAAACACTTCTCTCAGGAACCGATGGGACATACAGATACAAATATTGCAAAGATACAAAAGGTCTGATAAATACAATGAACAAACTTGGCAATATATATTTATACAATTGTATCAGTGCACGACTATAGGATACACAGTCTTTTCAACTGCTATTGATATTTACCAAAAGACACCACATGTTGACCATAAAGCAAGTCTCAGAGAAATTTGAGACAATGAAATAGTAGCATATTCCCTAACCACAATGCTATTAAGCTATAAATTAATAACCAGTAATAACTAGAGAATACCCTGTTTTTATATTAAGAAATATCCTTCCAAATAACCCAAAAAAGAAATAATCAATGAAATTGCAAAATATTTTTTCTTTTTAAATTATTTTTTAATTTTTCAATTATGGTTGATATCCAATACTATTTTATATCAATTTCAGGTGTACAGCACAGTGGTGAGACATTTATATAATTTCAAAGAGTCTAGTACCCACCTGGCACATTGCATTATTATTACAGTATCATTGACTATATTCTCTATGCTGTACTTCACATCCCCATGTAAATAATAATGAAGATTTGTGAAATACAGCTTAAAAATGTATAGTGCAAAAAAAGAAAGGCAAAAATTCAATGACACATGCATCTCTCACAACAATGTTATAGAACAGGAGATTAAACTCAAAGAAAGCAGAAAACAGAATGAAGATGTGAGAGTAAATCAGTTAAAGATGGAACAAACTATCCAAGTTTGGTTCTTCATAAAGACAATGTAATTGATAATAAACTTCAGTGGGTCTGAACAACAAAAATAGAGAAGTTATCTAAAAACCATTCCCCAGAATGAATGAGGCGACATAACTATAGAAAATAAAAGATTAAAAGATAACTAGTCAAAATCTTGAACAACCTTATGCAAATAAATTTGAAGATTTAAATATAATGCACAAATTTAAAGAAAAAACAACAAAATGATAGCGAAAGAAGCTAAAAATCAGAATTGTTCTATAAGTAACAGATGAACAGAATCTGAAGAAAACAACACCAAAAACAATGTCCATATTCTGATGATCCCACCAATTAATTTTATAAAACTTTAAGGAAGAAAGAATGGCACTCTTACGTACCTGCCAGAATATATAAAAAAGAAAACATTTCTTATCTCATTCTAGGAGACTGAAACACTGTGAGAACATTCTAAGAAATGAAATATACTGGCCAATCTTTCATAGAAGCATTGAGGGAAAAATCATGAAAAACACTAGCAAAACAAATCCAGTTATACATTTTTAAAAGATAACATTTTATAAGAAACAAGTCAAGACTAGTCTAGAAATGAAGTGGCTTGGAAAAATCAATGTATCTTACAGAATTAACCTGTTAAGGAGAAAAAAATATATATTCCTTGTGAATGCAGAAAAAGTATTTCATGATTATTTGATTTATAAAAATAAGTGTCCAAGGATATGGAGAAGAGGGAACCCTTGTGGAAATGTAGACTGGTGCAGCCACCATGGAAAATAGTATAGTGGTTCCTCAAAAAAATTAAAAATAGAACTACCATTTGACCCAGCAATTTCATTTCTCACTTATATGTGGAATCTAAAACGAAGCCAAACTCATAGAAACAGAAAGTAGAATGGTGCTTACCAAGGGCTGGATAGTGGGGGAAATGGGGAAGATGTTGGTCAAAGGGCACGGACTTCCAATTATATGATGAAAAACGTTTTAGGGCTCTAATATACAGCATGGTGACTATAGTTGATAATATCGTTATTTATACTACAAAGTTGCTAAAACAAACAAAATATTAGATCTTAACTATTCTCAGCCACAAAAATTTGCAATTATGTGACATGATGCAGGTGTTAAGTAACCTTATTTTGATAATAATTTTGCAATACATAAATCTATCAATCATCATGTTGTATACCTTAAACTATACAATGTTATATGTCAATTATTTACCAATAAAGCTGGAAATATTAAAATGAAAACAAACATCTACTTATCGTAAAATCTTTTAGCAAACTAAGAATGAAGGGGAACTCTCTTAATCTAATCAGAATACCTTTGTAACATTGAACATGCTGCTACTTCTTCTCAAAATCTTCAGGATTTTGTGAAAGCCATCATCCTCTGGTTTTCTTCCATACTGTGCGGATCCTATTTGTTGACTCATTTTTTAGCTCCTCTTCCTCTTAACTCCAATATAGTTTGACATGTTCTAGATTGTGGCTTTGTACTCTTTTCTTCCTTGTACTTTTTTTCTCTTAGAAAAATCTTTTAATCAATTTTTATTCATTAAACATGTACTGTTTTTTTGCAACTATAACATGCTTTTAAAATAAATAAAATGTTTCTTTTTCCTTTTCTGACAATAAAGAACACCTACACCTGCCAGCCTCTGTATGATTCAAGCCTGAGAATCCAGAAATGCATCTAAACATACATGATCATTTCACTTATGACAAGGTATCATTACACTGCAGTGCGGAAAAGATGGGCTTTCTAATTGTGCTTTGTCTATTCGATATTGCTATGGAAAAAAGCAAATCTTTATTCCTTCTACATAATGAACAAAACAATTCCAGAGTATTTCAGATTTAAATATGAAATGTAAAAATAAAGGTTTTAGAGGAAAACACAAAGTAATCTTTTTTGACTTGGAGTATCAAATAAATTTTTTCTATTCCATTTATTCATTTATTTTTAAATGTTAACATAATTTAACATTAGAAAAGTTATAAAGACAGCACAAAGAATTCCTATATACATATCTCCCAGGTTCCCCAAATATTAATATTACATCATTTTCTATGTCTCTTTTCTCTAACTCTCTATATATCTACCCATATATTTTTTCTGAAGCCATTTTTAAGGGTTGTCCATGGTCTATTGAAAATATTACAGCACAGCAAAAGATTCTAATGGCTTCAAGTGGTGTTTTGAAATTTATCCCAACTGTAGGCTGAGTGACCTGAAGTTTAACAGACTGCCAAAGTTCAAGAGCTTCAGCATTTCTTTAGTATCAAGATTAACTTCAGTGATCTCCTGATCCAGGGCTGAGACTGCAGGAACATAATTACCTCTCCTTTTTCTCTTTTTCCTGCAGCTTGAGGGAGATACCTTTCACGGGACTCTGTGAATCTCCTACATCATGTATGTGACATAGACTTCTGCCTTGTTGTGGAGCTGCATGCTGGGGATAATGGCAATTAGCTTGTTGGTGTAGAATTTGTTGCGCCGGTGCACATAGTGCTTCTCCAGAGGGCTTGGGCCACCTTCTTCATAGTGATGTGAACACAATCCATCTTAGCTAGTCCGTGGTGAAAGATTCTGAAGCCTTTGAGAGTTGTAGGCATGATGTCTTTCTATCTCTAAATACTTGATTGTGTGTTTCTTTAAAAACTAGAAAATTCTCTTCTGTAATCACAGTTCAATTATTAAAATCAGACAACAAATACTGATATAATATCATCTAACCTATAGAGCATGTATTTATGAATGCAACTGAATCAATTTTTTATGAACTTCTGGATTTTTAGTCTTAGTTGGAAAGCCTTATTACAGGTTAAAGAGGAATTTACTCATGTTCTTCTGTTATTTATATGATTTCATTTTTTACATGTAGACCCTCTTCCATTTGGAATTGTTTTGGTGTAACCTTTAAGTATGAATCTAATTTTCTTTTTCTAAATAGCAAAAATCAGTCTTCACAGTACAATTTATTAAACAGTTGATCTATTAATCAAGTCATTTGAAATGCCAACTTCATCATATACTAATGAAATCAGAAGTTTCTGGACTTTCTCTTCTATTCTACTGGTTTGTCTATTTATGTTATCAGTTTTAATAATAGAGGCTTTATACTGAGTTTTAAGGTCTTAAAGGCCAACCTCTCTGTAGCTTTTTCTTTTTATTGTTTTCTTACTTGTTTATCTTTCAATGTGAAATTTACTATCAAAATTTCTGGCTCCAAAATGCTGATCGACACATTTTTATTGGGACTGAGTGAAATTTATGAATTAATTTAAGGAAAATTGCTCATTTCGTGATTTTGAATAATCCTATCCAAAAACAAATGAAATCTTTCCATTTGTTCAAGTTTACTTCGTGTCTTTTATAAGCATTAAATATTTTTCAATAAATTTAAAATATATTACTATATATTATCATTTTTTCTATTATAAATGGATTCATTCTATTTCATTACAATCTCTAATTAGTTTTGTTTATATAAAAGCTATTAAGATCTATATGATATTCACTATACTGTTTATTGTATTAAATTGTTTTTGTTTGAGTATATGAACATATCATCTGCAAATAGAACTCTGCATTCTTTTGTCTTTAATGGATTTCTCTAATTGAATTGTTTAATACAAGACAGTAATAAATAGAGGTGGAGACAGTGTGATCCCTTGCCTTTGTCCTGATCTTTTTATGTCTTAATGTGAAATCCATTTGGAGTTTCACCATTAAGAAAGATGATGGATTTACTATGAAGATTGTGTATATGTGTAACATACAATATTGATAGATGTTATCAGTCTGTACTATTATTTTTGGTACTATCTTATCAATTTAAGTATCAATGTTTTAGTTGCTTCAGAAAAACAATTAAAAATTTTCTCTTTATTTTCAATTCTCTAGAACACTTAAGGGAACACTAGACTATCTGGACTTTGAATTTTATATTTCCCCTTCGAAAACATCAAGGCCTGCCTGATGCTTTTAGTGGGATAGCTATAACTTATATATATTTTTGTATAAAAATTGTTTAATTTTTCTATTTCTAATGGTGTCAACTTTGATAAACATTATTTTCCTAAAATAATATACATTTTGCTAAGTTTCAATTTCATTTGCGTAGAACAAAAAATATTTTATTATTTTTTAAAGTACTGCTGTTTCAATATTATCATCTCTTGTGTCTGAGATCGTATATTATAATGTCTATGCTTTTATTAATTTTGTTAGTCTATTGTCTATTTTGTTTTTTCCAAAATCTATATTTTAATTTTATTAACTAGATCTCACATTTATCTCTTTTAACTCATTTATTTCTCTTTTTATGTTTACTTTTTCTTCTTTGTGCTTTATTTTGGTTATTTTTCTGCTCTAGGTTTTTCATGGTGGATATTTAATTAATTTTTCATTTTTAGTTGATGAAAAATGTCTAAGATTATGAAAATTTCTTTTGTTGATTACTGTTTAATTGTATGCCATAGATATGCTTTTATCATTTGTTTAGAAATTCTGTAATTTTTGTTTGTACTTCCCATTTTTACCAGATTTTTTAATAGACTTAAAAAATTTGAGGTAGAGGGCCGTGTATGCTTTCTTATTTTGTTAATAATTTGTAATTTTATACATTGTTATCAGATAGTGTTGTTTGAATACTTCCACTTTAAAAAATGAAATGATGTTTTATTTGTAACATAATGACAAAGACCTTAAAGCAGAATCCAGGCAGCCTAAAGGATTTTTTTTAAAGTTTATGTATATGTGTATATGTAGGTTATAAAAGATTAGAATTGATAATAATTTTAATAAACTTCTGTTTATTAAAAGATACTATTCAGAGGATGAAAAGGCAAACCAAAAAAATTGTAATATATTTTTGCAATACATGTTTGCAAAATGTTATTTTACTTAGGATGTGTAAAAACACTACAAATCAATAAAAAGGCAGACAAAGCAATTTTTTAAAAGGTAAAGTGTGGAATGGGTACTTCACAAAACAAGATTCCAAATGACCAAAAATTATATGACAAGGTACTTGATATCATTATGCATCAAGAAATTAAACCTATAATGACATGCTTATGGCACATTCTATGGGCCAATTTGAATGGCTCAAAAGAAAAAAAAACAATGTCAAATTCTAATAAGAATGTGAGTAAACATGAACTATAATACACAGCTGATGAGACTGAAAATTGATATGACTGTTTTGAAATCTCTTTGGTAGCAGATAATAAAGCTAGACATATGTAAAGTCTTATGGCCTAGCAGTTCCACATCTAGGGTAAATACTTAGGGAAATGCACATAAATGAGTATAATGATCACAAAAAATATGTACAAGATTGTTCATATAGCACAAAACATATTATCCCAGATGAAAAACTATTCAAATATTCACAATGCACACAATATTATTGCTGTATTCAGATGCATAAAATGCAATGTAGCAATATAATAATTAAATAACTACCAGACCCAAGAGCATAGTAAAACACAGGGAAAATGATGATGAGTAAAAGAAGCTAAAAAATGCAAAAGACTCTACACCATATGCTGCCATTTTTATAAATTTTAAATCAGACAAAACCAGACCATGCTGCTGGAAGTGAGGATTGTGGTTACTTTTGTAGAAGAGGAATCAGAATGACTGACTTAAAAGTGTCACAAGAGGGCCCTGTACGAGCTATAATATACTGTCATTTGACCTAAGTGAGATTCTATAGATATGTTCACTTTGTGAAATTTCATGGAGCAGCACTCATGATTTCTAAGCTTTTTCATATGAATAAGTGTACATGAAGAAAAACTGGAGAGAGTGAGGAGTATATACTGGAAGTATAATGGGTTATTCTGCTAAAATTTGATCTCCCAAAGCAGGAAATTTCCTGATCTGAAAAAATTAAACATACCATTAAAAATAATAGTGGTTTCAAACCTGTATTGTTTTGAAATGATTTTCCTTCAACTTGGAAGAATTTTTCCAGGAGTAATATCTCTTCAGTTAAAGAAGGCATTATTGAAAGATTCACTTTTATTTCTTTTCTTCCCTTTATTTTATCATAGTCTAATAAAATAAAATCCAATACTTATTTTATTTGAATAGCATATATGGTATAATTTCATTGTTGTAAAAAAATTATATAAAGTTTTGACCCTTTCTTCTTTGTCACCTTCTAGCCTATTAATTTATTTCATAAAAGAAAGATGTTTGTATGTAATAATTTTGAACCAATGTTAGAAATAGCTGATTCTAACTGTTGCAATTTGATATAATTTATTGTATCTGCCTTCATATTTTCTTGAAATGCTTGCCTTTTTTAAATAATTAAGATGTTTAATAAATTTATGAAGTAGTTATTTTATTTTTTAATTTACGTAACCTAACTTGGTTATATTTTATAAATATAGCTGTATGTTGTCAACTGAACCATGTGGTCAATTTATACTGTGATTTACATTTTCAAAATTAATTATTTTTTTAATGGTGACATTGGTTAATGAAATCAAATAAGTTTTAGCTGGACACTTTAACAGTAAGCAAATATATATTTACACTGTGTGTTCACCTCTCATAGTTAGATTTCTTTCTTTCACCACATATTTGACCCCTTCTACCCCATCTACCTCCCCCTTACTCCTACTTAAATTTTTTTACTCATCAGCATTTTATTGTTAAATTTAATTGCTTCTTTATTATCTAATGAAAATTTCACTTTTGTGAATTCACATTTGTTTTTCTCAACAGGCCCACATTTTTAAGTTTCAATAATTGGTACATTTGAGATTTTAACAGCAAAATCAATTTTTACACATGGCTTACTTTTTCTATGATCAAGTCGGTTTCTAACCATGGTTCTAGATCTCTGGGGTGGGGACAGGCTCTCTTTCCACTACTCCTCACTCCAGGAAAGCCCTCTTCTCCCAAACCATTTCCTCACTCCTCCCTTAGAAGAAAGACTGGGGTGATGGGCCAGATTCCTGAGCACTGTGAGCAGTGCCACTGTGCACTGTGAGGTGACACCCATGCATGTAGGACATGTCCATGCTCTTCTCTCTCATGATACTAAGCAGGAAGCTGAGCCAGTGCCTACCTGTGAAGGCTGGGAAATGCCACATTACTCTCTCTTTTGTTCTACTCACTGGGGATTTGGGGTCCAGCCATTCTTGCACATTAGAAGTCAGCTGGTGGTAAGATGCAGAATTAGAGTCAAATGGATCCTGCTTCATTCTTGAGCCCATGCCTGTGCATCAACCCAGAAGGCTCTACACTGAGGAGTACTGGAACTGGCCAGGTGAATGATGTTCTGCATCCTGTGTATATGTCCCTTTACGGGAAGCTCTGAGAGAAGGCAAAGTGGCAGTGTAGGTAGGAGGAGGGCACTGTTGTGTTCTCTGAACAAATAGTGGTCCTATACTATCGGATTCTCAGCAGGAACCTCACGTTCTACTGCAGATGGTAAACACAGCCACCCAAATGTCATACCCACATTGAAATGCCACATGTACCCATGCAAATAGACATGCCCTCAGGTATTGCCACGCTCTCATGCAAAGGTCAGCACTGGTTGGTGGACTCTATGTGAAAAGATAAGGTGTGTTTTTGAGGTTCTTAGTTGTTTCAGCCATTTGCAATGTCATCCTTCCTTCTGTGTTCTCCTTTCTGCTTCTTCTCCATTCATTCCTTAGGGGATTCTATCCCACTTGGCCTGTTGGGCATCTGCTCTCAATTTTGGTTCATATCAGATGTCCACCAGCGCCCTTCCGCCTTCCTAAGATTCACGTAATGCAAAGCAGGTCCACTCACAATCTGAATGTGAGATTGCTTGATTAGGAGGACTGGTCAGGCCTCCTGAATTCTGGTTTTAATCCTGTTCTCACAATAAAAGATTGACCTCATTTAGACAACACTTTATCTCTCAGTAAATTTGACCTTGACATTTAGATTACCCAAACTGGCAAACATGTCCCAGGCCAACTCCCGGTTTCTGCTGTTTCTCAGTTGTCTCAATTACAGTTAAAATTGGACACTTCGTTCATCTTCAGTAGTTACTCCCACATGCCCAACTAATTATTGTCTTTCCTTGTACACACTATATTTATTGCACCTCACATTTTATAATTGCTTTGAAATAGAAAAAAAAACATTGAGAAATGCCTTTTCAGCTATCACTACGTCGTACATTTTCAATTTTGTCCTGCAGCATTGTTGTCACTTTTCAATATATACTTTCCTTGCACAATAATCTCACACTTACAGCGGTTCATTATTAACCATTAATATCAGCATAGTCAAAATGGGGTAGATAAATTCTCTTTGGTGATCAGTTGCCAAATGTGTCTCCACAAGAGCAGGTGGAGACTGCTCTATAGTCTCTTAATCCATTCTAAACTCTTGTTTCACAACAGTTTATTCAGCATTGAAAAACCAATTCTCTGTCACCACAGGCTCTAGTTCATACCCATATTCCTCTGCCATCCCAAATAAATCCAGTACTGAGATCATGCTCATGCCACATGGTGCCATTCAACCAAATTGAATCACAGTGAAAATGGTCATACATGAAGTATACTCTTTAACACATTTTCAGGAAAGAGGTAATGAGAGCCATCACGGCCATGTTGAGATAGATGTAGTAAAAATGGTTTCAGGATGAGAGACACTTTTATTTCAGTCGTCTGAACAGAATAATATCTTGGCTCAAATACTCAGTAATAGACAATGTTGCCAACATTAGATCACAGGGAATTATGAAACAAATATAACTTCGAGAAAATGTTTTTAAATTGTGCTTATTTAACACCAATTTTGGTGTTTAGGGCATAACTGACTATTTATTGTGCCACAGAACTTTTTCATGGCTTCTGAATGTAAGTTCCCTATTTACTAAATTTATTTTTATCTAACAGCATTAAAAATGACAGCATAAGTAATTTTGCTAAGAGAGAGGATTAGATAATGTCCCCAGTGTCTCAGAAAGGGCGGATAGATATTTCATCATGAAATATTTAAATAATTCCCAAGAGAAACTTTTTAGCAATGAGAAATGCCAACAGTTTATGCTTTCATTACATGAAGGAGGCCTCCATTATTCTGTCTGTTCCTTATAGTGATTGCAATAGGAATTTTCTAAATAATATATTCTTTAAAAAATTGTTTGAACCAAACTACATGATAAGGAAAAACTTTTTGGCATGTGACTTTTGAAAAAAAAATAGATGTTTTAGAGAAGTTTTAGTTTCATAGCAAGATTGAGTGGAAAGTACAGAAATATTCTATGTATCCTCTGCTCCTACACATGCATAGCCTCTCCCCTGTTATCAACATCCCACACCAGAATGGTATATTTGTTATACTTGATGTATGTACATTGACACATTGGGGTTCACTCTTGGTATGTTACATACTGTGGGTTTGGCAAATGTATACATGACATGTATCCACCATGTAGTATCATATAAAGTGGTTTCATTGTCCTAAAAATCCTCTGTGCTTTGCTTATTCCTCTCTTTCCCATTCCTAACCCCTGCCTATCTACTGATCGTTTTATTTTCTGCATAGAATTGCCTTTGCCAGAAACAGTTCATCAGTATATTTTCTAGTTGGAATCATACAGTATATAGCTTTTCAGATTATTAAGTTTTATCCATGTTTTTTCATGGCTTGATTCCTCATTTCTGTTTAAAACTAACAACAATTAATTGTCTGGATTACCAAAGGTATTTTTTTTTCCACTATCAGTACTCTTTTTAAAAATTATTCTTAAAAAAAGCTTTTGTTTCTGATTATAACAGTTACCTATTTTGGGTTTCTTTAGATAAATATCCAGAAGTGGGATTTTTTGTGTCCTTCTTTATCTCTTGTTATAGCCATTGTTTTAAAATTTATTTTGTCTCGTATGAGTATCACTACCCCAGCTTTTTGTTCGTTTGTTTTCATTTTCATAAAACATCTTTTCTAATCCCCTTACTTTCAAGTCCTGTGTGTGTCTTTCAATTTGAAGTGAGTCTCTTATAGGCAGTGTATGTAAGCATCTATATTTTCTTAACCATCGATCCACCCTTTGATTGGATCATTTAATCTAGTATACATTTAAAGTAACTGATGTTAGATATATAGTTGCTGTCATTTTATTATTCATCTTATATTATTTTTTTTCATTCTTCCTAAAGAAGTTCCTTTAACAATTTCCTGTAATACTGCCTTGGTTGGTGATGAACTCCACCTTGTCTAGGAAGTTCCTTATCTGTCCTTGATTCTACATAATAGCTTGCTGGGTAGAGTAACCTTGGTTGTAGGTGCTTATCTGTTCATCACTTTGAATATTTCCTGCCAATCCCTTCTGGCATGCAAATTTTCTGTGAGAAATCAGCTACCAGTCTCATGGATGCTCCCTTGTAGGTAACTGCTTATCTCAGGCCACCTGGTGCATGAGCCCACAAAACAATCTGCAGATGGCTGCCACCCATGCTGGGCTTATAAATGCCTCTAGAGGCCAAGACACAAACTGAGGGCCAGCTGCTGCTAGTGCTCAGCAATAGGTACAGGGCATGCCAAAAGCAGATGCTTCTTGTTTAGGTTTGTGAACCTTTGAGAGACTTTAGAAAATCTGTACAAAAGCTCTAAGACAGGCCAAGAAAAGAAACAATGGCTTTTGCCAACACTTATGTCTGAGAGGAAAGCTGCCCCTCCAGTCTTTGACATGAAGCCAACAATTCAGTTCCTACCTGTATGTTCCCTGGCACCTCTCAAGCTGCTGCCTCAGTGCTAGAACTCAAAGCAAGTGAGTCAGTCAGTGAGTAAATCTTGCATGTGAGCCCCTAAAGAGGAATGTCTGTGACTGCATCACTCACTCATACACAGTTCTCCACATGGTTTTCACAGTGAGAAGTTGTGGGTACTTCTCTTTCTCGGTACTGGAACCCTGGGCTGGGAGCCTTGTGTGGGGCTGGACCCCTTGTTTTTCCAAGCGGGATCTCTGCAACCAAGATATTTCTCTTCTCAACCATCACACATGAGCCAGCCCATTTCTCATGTCTCCATTCCTTTTATCAGTCTCAAAGTGGCCAGCTTCTGTGTCCCAGTTGTAGTTACTTCTGTTCAGCTAGACTTTAGATGATTCCCAATGATGGTCATTCTGTAGTCAGTTGTAATTTTAATGTGGTGAAAGGAGGCAAGCACAGCACTTTACCTATTCCACCATCTTGACCGGAACTCTCAGAGTAGTTTAGTTTGTAAGAAACTGCCAAAACCCACGTCTTCCAAAGTGGTTGTACTATTGTGCATTCCCATCAGCAATGACTAAGAATTCCTATTGCTCTACATTCTATCATCATTTGGTGTTTTCAGTGGCCGGGATTTTGTCCATTCTAGTAGGTGTATAGTGGTATCCCATTGATGTTTTCATTTGTATTTCCCTGATGACATAGGATAGAGTACTTTTTCATATGCTTACTTGTCATGTATATCCTCTTTGTGTGAGATATCTATTAAGCTCTTGTCCATTTTTAATTGAGCTATTTTCTATTGTTGAGTTTTTTAAAGGGGTCTTTGTATCTTTTGGCTAAACAGTCCTTATCAGATACCTGTCATTTGCAAATATTTTCCAAGTCTGTGGCGTTTAATCATTTCACTCTCTTGACAATCTTTTGCAGAGCAGAAAATTTTAATTTAATGAAGTCCAGCTTATCAATTCCTTTTTTCATGGATTGTGCCTAGCTGTCATATTTTAAAAAGTCAGAGCCAAACCCAAGTTCATCTAAATTTCCTCCTATTATCTTCTGAGAGTTCTATTGTTTTACATTTTTGATATGTAGGTCTGTGATTCATTTTGAGTTTAATTTTTGTTAAGAGTGTAAGGTCTGTGTCCAGAAAATTTTTTTTGCATGTTGATGTCCAGTTGTTTCAGTACCATTTGTTGAGAAAGGCTGTCTTGCTTCATTGTATTGTCTATTTGTATTTTCTCAAAGATCAGTTGACTAAATTTTCATAGGAAGTCCTTGGCCTCTCTATCCTTTCTGCGATGTATTTGTCTATTCACCAATACCACATTGTCTTGATTACTGTAGATTTTATAGTAAGTCTGAAAGTCAGGACAGTATCAGTCCTCCAGCTTTGTTCCCTCCTTCAATATTCTATTGTTTGTTCTGTATTTTTTTGCCCCTGCAATATAATTTTTAAATCAATTTGTCAATATGCATAAAATAAACTTGTTAGGATTTGGGGGGGATTTTATTGAATTTATTAGATTAAGTTGGGAAAGAAGTGATATCTTGACAATAGAGTCGCATGAAAAATCTCTCCATTAATTTAATTCTTTTTTTGATTTCATTAATTACAGTTTTGTAGTTTTCCTCATATAGTGCTGGAGCCAGCCGGCTAAAGTAGAACAGCACCATAGGAAATGCTGGCATTTACATAAGTTCCTATACATCCTTCCCTCAGGTACAAACATCCTTGCTTTCTGGGCTGTAAAACATTCCACTATCTTAAAAGGATTTCTTTAGGAGGCAAAACCTCCCCTCCAGGGTCAGTAATGTTTAACTCAACACCCTGCTTCCTAGAATCATTGTTTAAGCAGTCTCAGCCAGCTGCTTTATGGCTATCAGCTACTGACTTCTTTCCAGGTGTCTCATAATAGCTCCCGACAATATAGACTTGGACATTTTTTTGCTAGATTTTTACCTTAAGTATTTCATTTTGGGGAAGTACTAATGTAAATAGCATTGTGTATTTAATTTCAGAGTTCCAGTTGTTCTTGGGTGGTGTTATTAGAAAAGTGACTGGCTTTTATATATTAATTTTATATCCTGAAACCTTGCTATAATTGGCTTATTAGTTTCAGAAGATTTTGGTGTTGTTGATTCTTTTTCACATTTTCTAGGTAGATAATCAGTTATGTCATCTGAAAACAAAGGCAATTTTATTTCTTCCCTCCCTGTATGCCTTTATTTATTCTTGTCTTATTGGATTAGCTAGAACTTCCAGCACTATGTTGCAAGGTATTGGAGAAAAGAGACATTGCTCATTCGAAAGCCATAGAATGAGTTAGGAAGTGTTCCCTCTGCTTCTGCTTTCTGAAAGAGATTGTGGAAGATTATTTCTTCTTTAAAATGTTTGGTGGAATTAACCAGTGAACCCATCTAGGCCTGGTGCTTTCTGTTTTGGAAGGTTATTAGTAATTGATTTGACTTCTTTAATAGATATAGGCCTAGTCAGATCATCTGTTACTTTTTGTGTGAGTTTTGGTAATTGTATCTTTCAAGATATTGGCCCATTTTGTTTAGGTTATCAAATTTGTGGGCATAGAGTTATTCATAATATTTCTTTATTAATCTTTTAATTTCCATGGGATCTGTACTGATATTCCTGCTTTCATTTCTGTTATTAGTAATCTGTGTCCTCTCTCATCATATTAGTTAGCCTGCCTAAAAGCTCATTGATTTAATTAGCTTTTCAAAGAACCAGTGTTTGGTTTCATTGATTTTCTCTATTAATTTCCCGTTTTCAATGTCATGACTACTGTTTTAATATTTATTATTTCTTTTCTTTTTACTTTGCATTTAATTTGCTCTTCTTTTCTAGTTTCCTAAAGTGGAAGCTGAGATTACTGATTTGGATCTCTCCTCTTTTCTAATATATGCATTCAATGCTATAAAATTTCCTTCTAAGCACTGCTTTTGTTGCATCACACAAATTTTGATAAGTTGTATTTTTCATTTTTATTAAGCTCAAAATATATTTAGTTTCTGTTGAGATTTCTTAATTTGACCCATATGCTATTTCGAAGTATATTGTTTAATCTCCAAGTATTTGGAGATTTTCCAGCTATCCTTGTTATTGATTTCTGGTTTAATTCCATTGTTGTCTTGTAGGATTTTTATTCTTTTAAATTTGTTAAGGTATATTTTATGGACTATGGACTATTGTGATGAATGTTCCATGTGACCTTGAGAAGAATATGTATTCTGCTGTTGTTGAGTAAAATAACCTACACATGGGTGGATTTCACCCAATTAATTGATAGTGTTGTTAAGTTCAATTATGTCCTTACTAATTTTCTGCCTACTAGATCTGGCCATTTTTGATAAAGGGGTGTTGAAGTCTCCAACTATAATAATAGATTTCATCTATTTCTCTACGCAGTTGTATCAGTTTTTGCCTCATGTATTTTGACACTCTCTTGTTGGGCACATACACATTAAGGATTGTTATGTCTTCTTGGAGAATTGACCCCTTTATCATTATGTGATGTCCTCTTCATCTCTGATAATATTTCTTGCTCTGAACTCTGTTTTGTCTAAAATCGATACAGTGTGGCCCCTCCCTTAACACAATCTCACTTTACAGACTCAAAGTTTGCTTCCCCTACACCAGAAAACTTTCCTAGGAGAGGATGCACAGAATTTTTGATTTTGTATTATTTCTAAATCAATCTGTGTTTCTGCAAACAGCAACAAAAAAATGTTTGAAGTCCAGTTAAACATTCTATTACTGCCTCTCAGTAGAATGGTAATTAATATTTGAGAAACTATTGATACCAACTGGTGTATCACATAGTAGCTGGCCCCTGGCATTCATTTACAGTATAAATGACTATAAAACTATGTACAATTCATTAGGAGACAGATTGGAGTTATTGGACAACAGGGAATGCAGAATTGTGAAAAGGAAATCTATAAGATAAAACCAACGTTTGCCACAATTTGATACCTAGGGGCATGTACCAGGAGGTGGCACAAGGAGGTAGAACCTAAACAAAGCACAAACACCTATACAAGTTGAGGAGTTTAGGTTTTGCAGCTGCTGAAGCTCTTGAACTTTACAGATCTTATCTGGAGAGGAGAAAGCTGTTTTGTCCTAAGCTGAGGGCAAGACTCCAAGAAGCCAAAGACAGAGCAGCTGCTGTTGGAGCTGACTGTAGAAACCTTGCTGAAACATTGCGGGTGCTCAGTTCAAGGTGACAGAGAGGCCAGGCATTTAGGAATAAAATTACTCTGCCATAGAACTGGGTTCAAAAACTGTTTCATACCCCTCCTCACAAAGAAAGCAAGCAAACATGACAGACCCAAAGGGACCCAACAGTAAATTAACTAGTTGCAAGAACAAAGCTGAACAACATTTATGAATATGATACAGTCCAAATTTCAAACAATGTTTCTGCACCAAAACAGCAAGGAAACAAAAAAAAGTCTAGACATACCAAGAAGCAGGAAAGAGTGAACCAAAATCAACAAAAATAGCAATTAATAGAAATTGACCTTGACATATATAAACTCTTAGAATTAAGCAGAAACATAATCAAGAAAAACATGCTAAGGCTCCCCTTTTCTTCCACCCTCAACATCAGAACTATCACCACTGTTTGAGTCTATGAGGCCTATTTAATAACTTGCTTAAGGTCACATAGCCAGTGGTGAAGACAGGACTCTTGTCTGGTTAGGGGCTCTTAGGCTTTCTCACCTGAAGAACACTGGCCTCAAATGGCTTCCGGACCTGGCACAAGTTAGCTTGTAGGCCACACTTCACTCCAGGTGTGGACATAGATACTCTGTTTACATGTCTTTATTATGTGGAAGCAATCCCCAACATGGAGGGAACAATATGAGGCCACACTGGTTGGCCAGATGTAGTTGTAAGACACAAACAGGGTCTACGCCCAGCTCATTCAGTCTTGACACACATTACCTTCATTCCAAGCAAAAGTCTGCTTTCCCTGGCAGCAGAACAGTAACTGCAGTACCTACAATAACATTATTAATGAAACTTTAAAATCAAAAGTCTTTACAAATTATCTAAGTGCAACGCTTCCGCAAAGTATTGTCTTTCAGAGGGACTATGAAAAATGTAATATGCACACCATGATACTTCAAAGGAAATTTACAAGGTTAATGTCCTCTCTGACTGGCCTTACAAGAAATGGAAGGGAAACATTAAAGAGGAGCCATGAGAATCTCTAAACTATCTTCACCTCCCTGTGCCGCCCCCCAATCCCACCTGAATAACTATCTCTCCCTGCCATGGTCTTCCTGGTACCTGAGTTACCATGATGAAGGAAGGAGCACTGATATAAAAAGTGATGGCTACTGGTAACATAAAACGATGACAACAATAATAGTTAAAGATTTATTGATCACTTACTATGTGTCAGGTATTTTTGGTAAGGTCTTTGCATAGGCTCTCCCCTTTAATTATCCTGACCACCCTGTGAGTTAGGTTATTATTACGATTTCACAGAGGAAAGCATCTGAAATTGAAAAAAAAAAAGCATTTATCTTAAGGTCCCATGGCCAAATAGTGGGGGCACCTAGATTTGGACCCAGTGTGTCTCCAGCATCCTTACTCTTAATGACTATGCCAGTGTTCCTAAAACTTCAGTAATCATGTGTCTACCACCTTTACTCTTTTTACCATATTTGATCATAGTAAATACTATTATAATACCAAAATGACTCCAATCTACATTAATATTTTACTTGCATGTGCTATATATTTGCTAAGAATTTTTAATTTATTAATCTCATTATTGCACTGAAAGGCCTACTATTTTCCTTTAAATTAAATCAACATATATCAATAAGCATATTTGAAAAATGAAAATGTTACATCATTACTATAAGTGAAAATCCCTCATCATTTGTCATAATTAACAAGTGACTATAAAAAAAAATTTAAGTGAGACAAAAATGTATTTTTTTTAAAAAATGATTAAATATATACTTTTAGAATAGTTTCATCTAAATGTACCACTGATCTCATTTTACGTGCCATATGGGTTGGATATAATTTTATCAATGTGAGGCAGTCCTTTGTAGTCCAATTCCTTTTGGATACATGGGCAAAATTTAATTTCTGGACCTACAAAGCTGGAAATAATGGTGATAATACCAAGGTATTGACTTTCTTTCTGGGGGAACAGGACTGGGTGACAAGAAGGTTTTCCCATGAATCTTTTCAGCCATTTCTTTTTAAGCCATGAGAACTGGTTTGTGAAAATTTCCTTACCAGTCAGATGCATGAATTCACCAGTGACCTGAATAGAGGCAATGTTAATTTATTTATATCCCAGAGGCTTTCATAGTATTTGAAGAAAACAACGTTTTTTATAAATATTTGCCAAACAAATTCTTCTGAGTCTTTGCAAATTCTATTCCTTTTTCTTTGAATACCATTCCCACAGTTTTGATGGCTGATAAACTCCAACACATCCTTACAAACCTGGTGCAAGTGCTCCTGACTCCTGTGGAAAGTTATTTATAGTTATTTTGTTTCCTTCTCTCTGTCCCCATCAGATACTGTTCATATCTTTATCATAGATATTTGTTGGTACTGCTTTGAGGCCTGTTTCCACCAAACTGACTCCTGACACTGAACTTTTCTTTTTTTTCCCCTTCTTTAATTCCCCCCGCCCACTTCCACCCCTGACCCACGGATGTTGCTGTTTCCCCTTAAGAACTGGATCTCTGAAGGCAGGGTGTCCCCTCCCACAGGCTCTCAGTGTGCACCCGCGGGGCCTGGTGCACCCAGAGACTGGCACCCCTGGTGCACTCAGGGGACCTGGCACACCCAGGGCCGGGCACCCCCAAGGCCTGCACCCCAAGGTCTGTGGCTCCTCCTGGGTGCAAACCCAGGACCTTCTGTGTACAAGGCAGACATGCTAACCACTACATTATGGAGTCACTTTCGTGAACTTTTTCTATTATGACTATTTATAGTTCATCATTGTGAAAGTTCTTCCATTTCTGTAGCATTTTTCATTCTTTGGAATAATGTTATGTGTTGGGTTTAATTTTCAAAACCAGATAGGGATTTTTCTGTGGTATAAGGGAGCCTGACTAACCATTTTGTATGTCATATGATGTTTCAACCATCAGCCCTGCTCCTAGAGTCCCACCAAGATCTTAGACCATCACTTTGTTCTGGAGATTACCAAAATGCTTAAGCCTCAGTTAACCTTCTTCTTCCTCCCAGATTTCAATCTCTGGACTCAGAGACTTGATCAGCTACATTAATGGCTAAATATACCTTTTTCTGGAAAAGAAAGAACAGAACCCTCAATGACAGCATTGTCTCAAAATCAAACTATGAAAAACTATCTGGAGGGTACATATTATTTTGTGAGGGTCTTTCTCAAATTTGCTTTTTTAACAAATTAATTTCTATCTATAATCTCCCCAAATTTCTTATGAGTTCATTGTGATAGATGTAAATAAAAAAAGGAAGGGTGTGTAGGAATGGGAAAGATGGTCCTGGGGATTTAGTTTGATAAGAGGCTCAAAAGATGATATACAACCCTCCAAAAATTCACACACTCATCATTTTACTCTAACAGATGCCTTAACCAACCCTTTCCTAGAGAAGAGATCTTAGAGAAAAGAAATACCATCAAGCCCAAGCTATCAACATCTTCATTGATTATAAAGTCTCAAAAATGTTAAGAAACGTAATGATGTCAGAAGTAGGTGGCGTGAGGGATCTCTCTAATGTCTCCTTTTGAAATAACAAGCTGAACATCTATAACCCAACAAAATAACACCCAATCTGCACACAAGCACACCTGAGAGATCTGAGCATCAGAGCATCCAAAGGTGGGCAAATCTGCATGACACTGGGTGGTAGAACAGAAGTGTGAAACAAAGGAGCTGCTTATGCAGCTAGTGCTCTCTGCAAAAATAGGAGGAAAGAGACATTTCACAGCCAGTATTGAACATCTGAAGCCTTCTGATGCCAGAGCAATGCTGCCTGAGTGACCAGCATATTCCACACAGTGAACCCAGGGATCAGGCAGAGTATGGGGCAGATACTGAGTGTGGAAGGGCGACAGCTGTGGCTTAGCAACCACCATTGCCAAGCGAGTGGCTAAGTCACGGAGCCTGGCTGAGGCCCCCCACCAACCCAGAGTGCACACTCCCCCCATACCCTCTCAGAGCCAAAAACATTAAGCTCCAGGGGAATTTGTGCAACCAGTACTGAAGTATACACTTAAGCTGTTACCAGTGACAGGCATGATGATATTGGAGCAGGACAGCTGAAACCTAGGGGCAGCACTAAGGGAAGGGAAACAGCTACACACACAACAGACCTCTCTACCTCAATACCACCCCCAACCAGTTAGAGTGAGCCAGAAGGAAGCAGCAGAACATTGTATCTGACTGTTTGGGGCAGTTATGAGACTTCAGGACCTCTTCAGAAACTCAGATCACTCCCCCATCATCCATTGCACCCTTTCTCATGGTGGGGGCGGGGAGGAGGTTGAGTGGTGTAGAGACCTGGGACAGAAGGACCTGATCACAGAATAAGCACACAGACCACCAGAGACAGAGGGGCATTGTTAGCCTCAAAGCAGATATCAAAGAGGCTTAGACACCACCTACTGGGAACGAAAAGAAAAACACCTTCTTGTCAACCTCCTAAAGAGAGATCACTATATAATAAATTTTCTCTCAAAACAAACAAAAAGTCAGAGTACTCTCATTAAGGCCGAGGCAGAGAAAATAGTCCATCAAACACTATGAACAAATTAGGATGACAAGACAGTTCAGAATGAAAGTGAAAAATCTCTAGAAAATAAGCTCAAAGATATAGAAATACATGACTTAAATAACAGAGAATTCAAGATTGTACTTATGAAAAGAAAATTGGCATGCAAGAAAATTCTGACTGACAATTCCAAGAAATTAGAAAGAAAATAAGTGAACAAAATAAATACATTACCAATCGGATTCAAATTACAAAAAAAAAAGAATCAAATAGAATTTCTGGAGATGAAGAACACATAAAGAGATTAGGAATAAAATATCAAGCTTAGGAAATAGAGCTGACTAGATGGAGGAAAGAATTAGTAATATAGACAGAAATATGGAAATGATGCAGAAGGAAGAAGAGAGAGAATTGAGAACGAAAAAAAAAATGAAAGAACTCTACAAGAACTATCTGACACCATCAGAAAAAAGCAACACAAGAATAATAGGTATACCAGAAGGAGAAGAGAAGGAGAAGGGAACAGAAAGCGTATTCAAACAAATAGTTGATAGAAAAAACTAGCTCTCCAAATCCAAAAAGCAAACAACACCCAATTATCTCAAACCAAAAAGGCCTTCTCCAAGACACATTATATGAAAACTGTTAAAAATTAATGACAAAGAAAAGAACCTCAAGGCAGCCAAGAGAAAGAAGTAACTTATAAAGGAAAACCCATTAGATTATCACCAAACTTCCTTACAAGCAAGAAAAGAGTGGAAACCAATATTCAAACTATTGAAAGAAATAAATTACCAGCCAAGAATTATATATCCAGTAAAGCTCTCCTTTAGATATGAAGAACAAATAAAGACCTTTCTAGACATACAAAAAGGTGAGGGAATTTTCCAAAGTGACAATAATCAAAATGGCATGGTATTGTCAGAAAAAACAGACACACAGACCAGTGGAACAGAAGAGTCAAGAAATAAACTGCTGCATATACGGACAAAATAATTTTGAAAAGGAGCCAAAAACATATAGTGGAGAAAGGAAAGCCTCTTCAAAAAATGGTTCTGAGAAAACTGGAAAGCCACCTGCAAAAGAATGAAACTAGACTGTGGTGTGTTGTCTGTCACCACACATCAAAATTAAACTCAAAAATGGGTTAAGGACCTGAATATAAGACCTAAAGCAATAAATTGCACACAAGAAACCATAAGTAATAAACTCATGGACCTTGAATTTAAAAGGATTTGTGAATTTGACCTCAAAGTCAAGGAAAGTAAAAGAAAAATAAATAAATGGGGCTATATCAAACTAAAATGCTTCTGCACAGCAAAATAAACCATCAACAAGGCAAAGAGACAACAATCTGAATGGAAAAAATATATTTGTAAACAACACCTCCAATAGGGGCCTAATATCCAAAACACACAAAGAACTCAAACAATTCAATAACAACAAAAAAAAGCATACAATCCAATTAAAAAATGGGCAAAGGACCTGAACAGACACTTCTCCCAAGAAGACATAAAAGGCCAACACACATGAAAATATAATCACCTTCACTAGCTATTAGGGAAACAAATCAAAATCTCAGTGAGATACCACCTCATACCTGTGAAAATGGCTATCATAAACAGGACAAGTAATAACAAGTGTTGGTGAGGTTCTGGGGGAAAAGGGAACCCTAATAAACTTCTGGCAGGACTGCAAATTGGTTCAAGCACTTTGGAAAAAAGTATGGAGATTGTTTTAAAAACTAAGAATCGGTATGCCATATGATCCACCAATCCCTCTACTGGATATTTACCACCCAAAAAACTGAAAACATTTATCCACAAAGATATATGCACCCCTGCCCCCCACCTCAAATAGAGCATAGGTGATGTAGGCTCTGTTCATTCCTCTGGGGACCAAATTAATGTTGTGACAGAAATGAGGAGCAACGGCAAGGAAAATCGCCTGGGATCTAGATAAAACAAGCCCTATAATAAGAGGAAGAGAAATAAAAAATCACCCTGTAATGAGAGGAAGTAAGATGGGTAAGGACAAGAGGCTTCCGGGTTCCTGAGCAACTGAGTGGGACAGAGGCCATATAGTGGCAGCTAGAAGATGCAGACGCCTCTTAAAGGGCTGTGTCATGAGTAGACTTTCGTGGTGACAGAACTGCTAATTCTGAGCACCAATGCCGGGGCGTCTGCGCAGGGGGAACAGGAGACACACAGGGGTACACTGAGTTGTTGAAGTGAGGGCCAGAGGCGAGAACTCACTCTGTACGAAGTGCTGGTGGTATCCATTGTTCCTCTGTTGAGCCCTCCACCTTCCCAGTGTGTGGACTCAGGATAGCTGAGATGTCAGCAAACTAGATAACAGCGGTCACACAGTCCAGAGGATTCCTGAAACTCTGCCTCCCCCAACTCATGGCCCCACCCAAGCCATATCCAGGTGTATCCTTAGCGAGCCAGGTGCTCCTTGCTGAGCAGTGCCTAGATTCACACTGGAGGCAGCTGGCCTCAGTTTCTGGTGTGGCCTTTTAAAGCAACTAGAAGCAACAGCATCTGTGGTTTGCTTGCTGAATCTTAACAATTGGCCTTGGAGGGGTAGAGGCTTGGGCTAAATTTGGCCTGCAGCTGAACCTCTCTCAGGACTGTGCCGCTGGATAGACTCCTACTTCACAAATCCACACTAATAATACTGAGGAGACTTAGGAGCTTTGCCTAGTAGCATAGAAACAGACACAGAAAGGCAGCCAAAATGGGAACAAAAGAAGCAGAAACCATAAGAGAACAGAACAGAGATCCAGTAATAAAGGAGTCAACAAATCTAACAGATGCAGAGTTCAAAACACTGGTTATAAAGATGCTCAATGAACTTAGGGAAGTGTAGATGAATTCAGTGATAATTTAACAAAGAGATAAAAAATAAAAATGGAAATGGAAATTATAAAAGGAATCCAGTCAGAAATGAAGAACATATTATCTGAGATGAAAGTATATTAAATTACATAAACAGAGTGAATAAAGAAGAGGATCAAATGACCTAAGAGAGGATGGGGAAACCAAGGACACTCCATCAGAACAGGCAAGAAAAAGGAAGTCAAGATTATAATAATAATTTAAGGGTCTCTGGAACACTATTAAATGTGAAACATCCATGTCATAGGGGTACCGGGGTTGGGGGGGACAAGACATTTAAGAGCTATTTGAAGAAATAATGATGGAAAACTTCCCTAACCTGGTGAAGGAAATAGACATAAAACCAGGAAGCTCAAGAGAGTCACAAAAACAAGAACCTAAGAGGCCCACACCAAGACACATCATAATTAAAATGCAAAGTTAAATACAAAGAGAATCTTAAAGCAGCAAGAGAAAAGCAGTTAGTTACTACAAGGGAGCACCCATAAGACTGGCAGCTGATTTCTCAAAAGAAACTATGCAGGACAGAAGGGCTTGGCAAAAATATTCAACGTGATGAAAATCCAGGATCTACAACCAGAATACTTTATCAGAAAGCTATCATTTAGAGTCGAAGGACAGAAAAGAGCTTCCCAGACAAAAATAAGCTAAAGGAATTTATCAACACCAAGCCAGTATTACAGGAAATGTTGGAGGGACTTCTTTAAGAAGAAAAAACATGTATCAAAAACAAGAATAAAGAATGGAATAACTACATTCTATCAAAAGTACTCAAATGGAAAAGAATTAAGAGCTCCAACCAAAAGATAGAGGGCTGAATGGATAAGAAAACAAGACCCCTACATATGCTTCCTATAAGAGCTCACTTCAGATTAAAAGACATACACAGTCTAAAAGGAAGGGATGGAAAAAGATATTGGCTTTAGAGACATAGAGGGTATTTCTCAGAATGAAACAAGTCAGATAGAGAAAGAGAAATATGTACATGATTTCATGTACATATGGAATCTAAAGAACAAAATACAATAACAACAATAAAAGCTGAAATAAATTCATAGATATAGAAGAATATTTTCAGGGCTACTAGGTAGAAATGGGGCTGGGGCGATGAAAAAAAGGCAAAAGGATTAAAAGGTATAAATGGATTGTTGCAGAATAAACATGGAGATGTAGAGTGTAACATGGGGAAGATGGTTAATAATGTTGTAATAAATATGTAAGGGGAAGAGGGCTACTAGATTTAGTGGCGTGATTGCTTTGTGAGTTATGTGGATCTCTGATCACTATGCTATACAACCGAATCTGGTATATTATTATACGCCAACTATAATTGAAAAAAAAAAACCTCATTGAATTCTAAAATGTAAATACAAGCAACTAATTGTCTATTACATTTCAATAAAATCAGAAATATATATATATATATATATATATATATATAATATATATGCACCCAGATATTTATAGTAGTATTATTCACAGTGACTAGGACATCAAAGCAATCAATGTGTCCTATGATAGATGAATGGATAAAGAAAATGTGGTACATATGTACAATGGAATATTACTCAGCCATAAGAAAAAAATGAAATACTGCCATTTGTGACAACATGGATAGATCTTGAGATAATCATGCTAAGTAAAATAAGTCAGGCAGAAAATGTTTAAAACCATACGATTTCACTCATATGTGGGACATAAAATGGAAAGCAACAAACAAACATGACAAAAAAAACATATATTTATGGACACAGACTGTGAACTTGTTACCAAGGAAGAGGGAAGGGCTGAGAGGGGAAATAGATAGAGATAAAGGGGTCAAATATTATGTGATGGAAGGAAATCTTTGTGAGGTGAACATACAATGCAATATATATAAGACATACTGTTAAACTGTACACTTGAAACTTATTTGATTTATTAATCAATGCCAACCACCCCAATAATTTTTAATAAAAAATAAATTAAGGCACTTGCTCAAGCTTACTTAGTAAGTGGTGATTTCATTTGTGAGCAAATCTGAACTATTTTTAATTACACTATCATTTTCTTGTTACAAATCCTTTTCATAATAATCCTTTTTGGGAAATGTTAATTTTAAGAATCTTGTGAGACATTTAACTGGAAATGTCAGAAAAGCAGTTGGATGAATGAGTCTGGAGTTCATAGAAGAGTTCTAAGATGGAGATAAATTTGGAAGTCACCAATAAAAAAATGTTTCAATTCTATTTTTGAGTTTGGTCATGTCTCGCTGAGGACCCAAAGCAGAGAAGCAGTGAAGAGAGACAGACAGCTGGCAAAGGAAGTTGCTGTGCTGCAGATGAGAAATGCTAAAGAGTTGATTTGGTTTCATGAATCAAACTCTATGGTCCCAGAAGAGAGAGAGAGAGAGAGAGAGAAGATAAAAATGAAAAAATTCCAGAAAAAAATCTGTTCTTGACTTGGAAAAAATACATTTCATTGTTAGATAAGAAATGTCACAGTCATAAATCAATCTGTGATTTAAGCAAACATTTTCTTGTGTCATTCTGGAAGCACAGCACCATATGTAGTCTTGGGTAAGACCTCAGTGAATGCGAGTATATATTATTTTAACTATTTTCTGAAAGTAGTTTTGAATAGAAAAGTTTATGGGGATAATTTTAAGTCATGATACATGTTGCAAAATTGGCCCCTTAAAGTATTATATTGATTTATCTTCCCTATAGTAGTATCAAATAAACACTCATTGCCATTGTATCAAAAATATAAAATACCAGGAATCAAATTAAACAAGGAGGTAAAAGACCTGTTCTCAAGAAAATTACATCATTGAAAAAAAATTGAAGAAGATACAAATAAATGGAAGCATACATTGTTCTCATGGGTAGGAAGAATTAACATCTTTAAAAATGGCAATACTACCCAAAGCAATTTACAGATTCAATGTAATCCCTATCAAAATACCAATGTTATTTTTTCAGAAAGCTAGAACAAATATTCTAAACTTTACATGGAACCATAAAAATACCCCAAATAGCCACGACAATCTTGAGAAAGAAACAAAGTTGGAGGTATCAAAACTACCTGATACCACACTATACTATAAGGCTACAATAATCAAAAGAGCATGTCCTGGCCTAAAACAGATACATTGATCAATGGAACAGAATAGAAAGCTCAGAAATAAATCCACCCCTATATGCTCACTTAATATATGACAAAAGAGGCAAGAATATACAATGGAGTAAAGACAGTCTCTTCAATAAATGGTGTTTGAAAAATTTAACAAATACATGCAAAAAAGAAAAAGAAAAAGAAAAAGAAAAAAATGTACCATCTCTTACACCGTATATGAGAATAGACTCTAAATAGATTAAAGAATTAAATGTAAGCCTGAAACCATAAAACTTCTAGAAGAAAACATGGGAAGTCAATTCTCTGATATTACTAACAGTAATTTCTTTTGGGGTTAACTCCTCAGGCAAGGGAAAGAAAAGAAAAATAAATAAATGGGACTATATCAAACTAAAAAGGTTTTATACAGCATAGGAAACCATCAACAAAACAAAAAGACAACCAATGAAATGAGAGAAGATATTTGCTTATGATACATCTGATAAGAGGTTAATATCCAAAAAATATAAAGAATTCTACAACTCAACAGCAAAAAATAAAAATAATAATAATAATAATCTAATTTTTTTAAATGGGCAGAAGACCTGAACAGGTATTTCTCCAAAGAGGAAATACAGATGGCCAACAGACATATGAAAAAGATGCTCAAGGTCACTAATCATTAGAGAAATGAAAATTAAAACCACAGTGAGATATCATTTCACACCTCTCAGGATGGCTATCATCAATAAATCAAAGAACAACCAGCATTGGCAAAGATGTGGAGAAAAGGGAACTCTCATACACTGCTGGTGGGATTGCAAATTGGTATAGCTACTATGGAAAACAGTCTGTATGTTCTCAGAAAATTAAAAACGGATATACCTTTTGACCCAGCAATTGCACTTCTGGATATTTATCAAAAAAAAAATAATTTAAAGATCTATGAAGTCTTATGTTCATGGAAGCACAATTTACAATAACCAAGATATGGAAGCAACCTAAATGCCCATCAACAGACAACTAGATAACGAAGTTATGGTTCATATATACAATGAAATATTACCCAGCCATTAAAAAAAATGAAATCCTACCATTCACAAAGACATACATAGACTTAGAGGTTATTATGCTGAGTGAAATAGGTCAGAGAAAGATAAACGCTGTATGATTTCACTTATATACAGAATCTAAGGAACAAAAAGAACAAACTAATCAAAAATAGACTCATAAATATAGAATACCACCTGGTGATGGCCAGAGGGGGTGGATTGGGGGTGCTGGGAGAAAGGGGTGAAGGGTTAAAGAAGTACAAATTAGCAGTTGATAGATGGTCACGGGGATGTGGAGTATGGCATAGGAAATGCAGTTAGCACTAATTTAATGGCTAAGTGGAAAGCTGGAGGAGAGAAAGAGCAATCAGGGACATTGTTTTAAAACTATGTAAATGTCTAACCAATGTACTGTATACTTGAAACTATTAATAAAATTTTTATAAAAAGACATAGGGTAGATGAATGCTCAAGAAATAAAACCCATACATTTGCTGTCTACAAGAGGCACACCTCAGATCAAATGACACTCACAGACTGAAAGTAAAGGGATGGAAAAAGATACTTCACAGAAATGGAAATGAAGAAAAGCTGGGGTAGCAATACTTCTATCAGACAAAATAGACATTAAAACAAAGGCTATAATAAGAGAAAAAGAAGAGCAGTACCTAATGGTAAAGGGATCAATAAATCAAGAAGACATAACCCTAGTAAACTTATATGCACTGACATAGGAGAACCTAAATATATAAAACAAATCTTGACAAATATAAAGGGAGAGATCAAAAGCAATAAACTCATAGTAGAAAACTTTAACGCCCTATTGACACCAATGGACAGATCTTCCAGATAAAAAACCAATAAGGAAACAACATCGTTAAATGACAGACTAGATCAGATGATTTAACTGATATTTTAAGAGCATTTCACCCTAAAGCAGCATAATGTACATTCTTCTCAAGTGCACATATGTGAAACATTTTCCAGGTTAGACAACATGTTAAGCCAAAAAACAAGTCTTAATAAATTTAAGAAGATTGAAATCATATCAACCATCTTCTCTGACCACAAAGGTATGAAAATAGAAATTAACTACAAGAAAAAAAATGGAAAATACACAAACTCATGGAGGCTAAATAACATGCTACTAAACAATAAATGTGTTAACATGATATGCAGAAAGAAATCAAAAGATACCTAGAGACAAATGAAAATGAAAACAAATGACTAAAAATCTATGGGACACAGTGAAAACAGTTCTAAGAGGGAAATTATACAGGCAATACAGGCCTACCTTAAGAAACAAGAAAAAGCTCAAAGAAACAATCTAACCTTCACTTAAAGAACTAGAAAAAGAACAGCAAACAAAACCCAAAGTAAGTAGAAGGAAGGAAATAATAAAGATTAGAGCAGAAATAAATGAAATAGAGTCTAGAAAAACAACAGAAAAGATTAATGAAACCAAGAGCTAGTTCTTTGAAAGAATCAACAAAATTGATAAACCTTTAATCAGACACATCATGAAAAAAGAGAGAGGACTCAAATAAACAAAATCAGAAATGAAAAAGGAGAAGTAACTATGGACTCCACAGAAATACAAGGGATTCTAAGAAAATACTATGAGCAATTATATACCAAGAAATTGGACAATCTGGAACAAATGGATACATTCCTAAAACAACCAGTCTCCCAAGACTGAGTGTAGAAGAAATAGTAAATCTAAACTGACCAGTTACTACCAACGAAATCAAATCAGTAGTCAAAAACTTCCCCCAAACAAAAGCCTGGACCAGATGGCTTCATAGGTGAATTTTACCAAACATTCAAAGAAGACTTAACATCTATTCTTCTCTAACTATTCCAAAAACTTCAAGATGAGGGAAGATTTCTTAACTCTTTTTAGGTATGAAGCCACCATTACCCTGATTCCAAAACCAGAAAAAAGCAGTAGAAAAAAGAAAACTATAAGATGATGTCACTGATGAATACTGATGCAAAAATTCTCAATAAAATACTAGCAAACTGAATTCAGCAATACTTTAAAAAGATACACCATGAACAAATTGGATTGATTCCTGGGATGCAAAGGTGGTATGATATCCGTGAATTAATTAATGTATTATACCACATAACAAATTGAAAGGTAAAAATTATATGGTCATATCAATAGATACAGAAAAATTATTCAATAAAATTCAGCAACCATTTATGATAAAACTCTCAGTAACATGGGAATAGAGGGAACATACCTCAACAGAATAAAGGCCATAAATGACAAACCTACAGCTAACAACATTCTCAATGGGGAAAGGCTAAAATTATTTTCCTTAAAATCAGGAACAAGACAAGGATACCTATCTTCAACACTTCTATTCAACAAGTGTTGGTAGTCCTAGCTACAGCAATCAGAACAGAAAGAGAAATAAAAGGCATCAAAATTGGAAAGGAAGAAATAAAACTCTCATGATTTGTAGATAACATGATACTATATAGAGAGAACCCTAAAGATTCCACCAAAAAACTGTTAGAACTGATCAGCGAATTCAGTAAAGTAGCAGAATACTAAATTAATATCCAAAAGTGGTTGCATTTTACACATGAATGATGAACTACCAGAAAGAGAAATTAAGAAAACAGTCCCATTTATAATTGCATCAAAAACCATAAAATACCTGGGAATCAACTTAACCAAGGAGGTAAAAGACCTCTACCTGGAAAATGATAAGTCATTGAAAACAGAAATTGAAGAAGATACAAATAAATGGAAACATAATCTGTTCTCATGGATAGGAAAAATTAACATCGTTAAATGGCCACATTACCCAAAGCAATCTATAGATTCAATTCACCCCCTATCAAAATACCAATGGCATTTTTTTAGAGAACTAGAACAAATAATCCACAAATTTATATGGAACCATAAAACATCTTGAATAGTCATGGCAATTTTGAGAAAGAAATATAAAGGCTACAGTAATCAGAAGAGCACTGTACTGGCATAAAAACAGACACATAGATCAATGGATAGAATAGAGAGCCCAGAATAAATACATGCATATATGGTCATTTAATCTATGATAAAGGAAGCAAGAATATACAATGAGGTAAAGACAATCTCTTCGACAAATGGTGTTGGGAAAACAAGACAGATATATGCAAAAAAAAAAAAACAAACAAAAAAGAAAAAAACAAACAAACGACAACCAAAAAAGCACCCTGAAACTGGACCACCTTCTTATTCTATATACAAGAATAAACTCAAAATGGCTTAAAGACTTAAATGTAAGACCCCAAACCACAAAACTCCTAGGAGAAAACAAAGGCAGCAAACTCTCAAACATTGCTCATAATAATTATTTTCCTGGTATATCTCCTCAGGCAAGCGAAATTAAAAGAAAAATAAACAAATGGGACTGTATCAAACTAAAACATTTTTGTGCAGCATAGGAAACCATCAACAAAAAGAAGGTCAACCTACCAAATGAGAGAAGATATTTACCTATGGTACATCTGACAAAAGGTTATTATCCCAAATTTATAAAGAATCCATACAACTCAATAACAACAAAAAAATGAACAATTCCATTAAAAAAATGGTCAAAAGACCCGAATAGTTATTTCTTTAAGAAGGACATACAGATGGCCAATAGACATATGAAAAGATGCTCAAGGTCAGTAATCATGGGGAAAATGCAAATTAAAACCACAATGAGATATCACCTTCCACCTGTCAGCATGGCTATCATCAATAAATCAAAGAATAAATATGGGCAAGGATGAGGACATTACATAATGATAAAAGGATCAATCCAACAGGAGGATATAACCCTAGTAAACATTTGCACCCCCAACCTAGGAGCACCTAAATATATAAAGCCATAAAATATGTAAACACAGACATAAAGGGAGAGATTGAAAGTAATACAGCCATAGTAGGGGACTTTACCACCCCATGGACACCTACAAACAGATCTTCCAGACAGAGCATCAACACGGAAATGGTGGCTTTAATGATACGCTGGATCAGATGGATTTAAGTGATATTTTTAGAGCGTTGCACACCAAAAGCGGCAGAATATACCATCTTCTCAAGAATGCACATGGGGCTTATTTCAAGATAGACCATGTGTTAGGCCACAAAATAAGTCTCAGTAAATTTAATAAGACTGAAACCATATCAAGTGTCTTCTCCAACCACAACGGTACAAAACTAGAAATCAATTACAGGACACAAACTGAAAAACACACAAACACATGAAGGCTAGATAACACGCTATTAAACAATGAATGGGTTAACAATGAGATCAAGGAAGAAATCAACAGATACCTGGAGATGAAAGAAAATGAAAATACAACAACCGCAGAACTATGGGACAAAACGAGAGCAGTCCTATAGGGAAATGCACAGCATTACAGGCCTGCCTTACACCCAAAGGGATGAGGAAAAGAACTGCAAACAAAGACCAAAATGAGTAGAGAGTAGAAAATAATAAAATCAGAGCAGAAATAAATGAAATAGAGTCTGAAAAAAAAACTACGCAAATGAAACCAAGAGCTGGATCTCTGAAAAGATAAACAAAATTGATAAACCTTTGACCAGGCTCATCAAGGAAAAAGTAGCGAGAATCCAAATAAAATCAGAAATGAAAGAGAAAAAGTGACAACTTACTCCACAGAAATACAAAGGATTATAAGAAAATATTACGAGCAATTATATGGCAACACATTGGACAATCTGGAAGAAATGGATGCATTCCTAGAAACACAATTTTCCAAGACCGAGTCAAGAAAAAAAAAAATTCAGAACCCACCATTACCAGCAATAAAATTGAATTGTTGACCAAAAAATTCTTAAAAAACAAAAGTCCTGGACCAGATGGCTTCGTAGGTGAACTTTTCCAAATGTTTAAAAAAGAATTAACACTTATTCTTCTCAAACTATTCAAAAAAAGTAAGACGGCCCTTTTGAAAAGTATTTCCAATGAAATTAGGTATTGGACCTAGGGGCACTGAAACAATTTTTTGGAGGGTATCTGTTAATTACATATGTTGGGGGATGTAGAAGGAGAACAAGTATACACAATAGGGAATTTGAATAAGACTCTAACCTCCTAATTTATATGATTGAACGTGAATACGTTTTTGAATTTGAAACTAGTACTTTCAAAGTATGGATGAAATGGTTGCTATACTAGGAAAGCTTATATTATTTAATACATCCCAGTAGTATCAGAATATCTAAATGTCACAGATAAAATGGGAAAACTGCAGAAATTTGTCAGAGTTCTTTTTACAGCTCTTATGTTAGTTAACGTCATGGTAGTTTGTACTCAAAAGTTGACGAAAGTAGATCTTAACCATTCTCGCCACGAAATATAAATGTTAACTGTGTGCCGATGGAACTGTTAATTCCTTATGTTTGTCTTCACAATCATTCATCAGTATACAAACGTCAAATCACCCCATTTTTATGCTTTAAGTATAGACGATTATATTGATTAGTTATTGCTCAATAAAGTTTTTCAAAAGGACTTACTTTAGGAAACAGATGTTAGAATTTTCAGGGTCTTGTTCTCTTCCCTCACTCTCTCTTCCATTCTTCCATCCTCTCTTCATTCATTCTTTTTATTCCATGCCGTAAGCCATTTCATACATGTGCTTCGCATCTTGATATGAAAAAAGATGGCGAAGACTTAAAACTAGTGTGACCGTATTATTTATTATACAGACTGAAACACTTTCGAGCGTGTGAAAGACATTAATGATAATTGCGCTGTTACTACATGTGATGTTGGGGACACATGGTTACTTTACTTTGACTATCACATAAGGACTAAACTAGCCAGAGGAACATTTTTGCATTTCTGCACCATAGAGAAAACACATACAGTACCGGCCTTTCTATGTACTTCACGTTTGCAGTACCAAATGCCACTTTTCTGTCTTAGCTTTCTTCTATTCAAAAGATTATTTCAAGTCAAAGCATTTAAATGACTCTTTCTGTCAATTCCTTTAGATTTTTCGGTGTTTGGGGTGTTGCTTTGGCTATTTAGTAAAGGCATTCACAAGTTAACTTCAATTTAAAGCTTCCACTTAACAACAGGTTCACTTCATCTCATGAGTTCTCGTACCAACAGAAAGAGGGGTATGTTTAAAAAAAATACTAGTAAAACATATCCCTGGAAGTCTGTCTCATAAAACCAAAATGGTCATGTTTTCTGTTTGCCTTTAATGGAATCGAAATGAAATTCTGCTGTCATTTTACCACCTGTTATGTTTATCTTGCAGGGGAAGGGCAACCACGGGACTAAAGGAAGAGGAGTTGAAACCATGCAAAGTGTTCTGTGGGATATTTGACTGTTACCATTCTCTCAATAAAGTTTCATGGCTTTCTGCAAAGTGTCTTGCCAATCCTTTGTTAAATTTATGGCCAAGTGTTTGAGCATATTGAAAAGTGTCTCATTTTCTGACATTGTCTCCTCTGATCGTGCTGGTATATCCAGATGTGTTTGTACATTGATATTGTATCCAGCAATCTTGCTAAATCTGACTATTAATTCCAAAAGGTGATTCATGTCTTGATCCTTTTTGATTTTCAACATGCAAAATCCTATCATGTTTGACTACCAGCAGGTTTTTTTTTTAAGTCTTAAATATTATGCCCTTTTTCCTTTTTCCTGTTTTCAACATTGGACAGAACCTCCCAGTACAGTGTTAAGAGAACCGGTAAGACGGGACCATCCTTGTCTTATTCCTGATAGAAAACGGAAATTTGTTAACTTTTAACCATGTTTACTCTGACGCAACTGGAAATCCATTCTAATCCTGGTTTGTAGAGCATACATATCTTGAATATATGTTAACCGTCATCAAAATCTTGTGCATTAATTCAGATGATCACAGGGCGGTGTTCCTCCATTAATCTGTTAATGTCATGAATGACATAGATAAGTCCGTATATATAAACAAGTGTCATCCTCTTTGCCGGGGGTCTGGGGTAAAATTGGTCATGATATATTATCCTTCTGAGTAATCGACGTCCTAACAATTTGTTTAGGTTGTTTGTGTATGATCTCATGAGGGACATGAGCCTACACTTTTATTTCACGTTCCCTTTTCTTAGACATTAGTTCTGAGGTTACACTCGATTCATACAACAAATAGGTATGTTAAAACCTCTTTTTCTCATCTCCAAAATGGAAGCCTTTGCAAGGCTGAGAGGATTATAGACTTGGCCTTCCCGTGTTCGGCTCTTTCTGGATTGCATCCCTCTTTTTAGTCGTGGACCTAGAGAAGGCAGGCAACTGACTTGGGTAATCCAGCTGGGGCAGCCGGTCACAACCCAGCCAGATGCCAAAACCCATGAGAAAAGCAGCTGGGGCACTCCTCCCGATCCAGCTCCCCTGTTACTCAAGGGGTCCCTTCACTGTGCTCACAGAAACAGCCCTGCACTGTGTCTTTACACCTTCTGACGGTAGGCTGACCTCTGATCCACCTCTCAGAAAAATTCCCCTTCGACCCAGTGCTGGGGGAACCACCCTGGACTCCCCGTTTGAGTTTGGAGTTACACCTGGACGCTGAAAATTTACTTTTCTTCCTGATCGGAGACTTTATGTCAGAATCTTTGTTGGGGCAGGAGCGAGGTCTGTCCTGCACAATGTTCTGAGCTTACAGGGAGCAGGGAGGGACATGAGGGGATCTTCTGAGGCCAGGCTGTGGGCTAGGAGAGAGGAAGCCAATGGGAATAATAGGGAGTAACTGTGGTGTGGTGAATAGGGCTGGGAGAAGCTTCTCGTGGGCCCCTGGGGTGGAAGCGGTGGCCTGGTGCCCAGAGAGGGTAGTGGGTATATTTGAGGAGAGAGAGTTGTGGCATATTTCAGTAGGAGAGTGAGTTTTCAGAAAGGACAGGGATGCTGAGGGAGATTTAATGGGTGTTGCCATAGGCGCTGTGATGGCAGAGCTCTTTCGTCTCTTCAGAATCCAGGACCAGGCAGTGTGTGCTGAGAGATGGTTCCAGGGCCCCACTCCTGTGGATCTGGAGTTTATCCTAAATGCCTGTGGAGCACGGTTGTTCATAAAATGGCCATTCCAAGGACCCCGAAATTGAGGTCACTCGAAGGAACACTCAAACTCAGGTGCCCCCCATCCTCGAAGTGAACCTGCCTACCTCCCAAAGGCAAGGCATTTACTGCAGACTGAGGAGACTGCAATACTCCAGGCCTCTCCCATAAGGGTGGACACAACAGAAACTGTCACTGCCCACCCAGCAGGTGAGAGCTGTAGATTCGTAACCGTGTGTCGCAGGGTACAGCCTGTAGGCTCTTTGGGGAGGTGTGTGAGGCCTCTGAGTGAGGGGGAGCTGTGACCTGTATGTAGAAATTCTCTGAGCTGGTTGAGGTCCTTGTCCTCAGCTGTGATGGGTGTTTGCTATTGATGTCTATGAGGAAGGTCTCGGAAACATTTGTGGGTCTCTGAACTACGTGGAGGAGCCTTCCTTGTTTAGAGCATTGGATGTCTGAGTTGTTCATGTATCTGCATTCCAGGATGTTCCTGAGAGGAAGGCAGGTTGGCCCTTCCTCGCTCAGTGCCCTCACTTAGGTGTGTGGTTTCACCTTTCCTGGGATTTCTCGCATCCTTGCCCTGGTGCTTCGGAGATGAAATTTTAGGATCCCCATCCTCAGGGAGGTCAAGTCCTCAGTCCCGCACAGCTCAAAGAGCCCACGCTAGGAATACTGATAAGAACAGTACGTGAAGACATCACCCCCACCACTGCTTGAGGCACTGTGACAATCTTACATCAACATATTAACTCAGGAAATCTTCTTAAACCCTAAGGGGAGGTCACCATTTGCAGATGAGACACCCTGGGCTCAGTGAAGGTGGAAGATCTCAGCTCCTGAAAAGGAAGGAACTGAGAAAACAACATGACGGAGGCAGGGGAATACTCAGCACAGCCCAAGACAGGCAGGGGTTGGGGGAGGGGTGAGGTTTGCTCAAGGCCCCCAGGACCCTGCAACTGGCTCACTGCCAAGATGTCTGTCTCTTTGTCTCTCACTCACAGGGCATGCTTGGGACTTGATGTACAAATGTGATCCTCCAATTACCTGAGGAGGTGGTGGTGGAAGATAGAGAAGTGAGCCTCCATGCAGGCGAGGAAATACCTCAGATTCACGAGTTTGCACAAGGGGCCACTGCAAATGCAGAGATCCCTGCCTCCTCTTCCCCCTTTAAAGCGTTGTTTTGGCACTGAGATCAGCAGGAGGGCAGTCAAGGGCCTGAGGAGGTGAGGGGGACCCTGTGTACAGCATGATCTTCCTTTTAATTGGAACATGTCTCCTCCAAATAGGCAGAGGGTCCTGACATGTGTCAAGACAATGTAGCTGATGCCAAGGCCACGGGCAGTGGAGTCATCCCCTAGACACACTTCCCGGGGAGGGGTGTTTTGTCTCATGAAGCGACAGGCACATCATCTAGTAGCAGGGTCGGGATCCCAGAGGTGGGAGCTAATTGAGTGGGGACACTGTCCTGCCAGAAATAATCGCTCTGTTCCAGACTCTCTAATGCCCTCTCTTTCTGACTTCTCTGTGCTTGTTACTCAGTCCCTTTCCCACAGTGGCCTGGGTATGACCTCACTCTTGTCACGAGGGCCCTTGCTTCACCTCTCCTGAGGTATCATCCTTTTACGTGTATCTGTGTGGGGAGCAGTGGTTGGAGTTCCACCTGAGTGCACAGGATTGACCAGAGATGTCATGTGCTCTCGCAGAGGGGTGAGGAACGGGTTCTTCCATGGGGCAAATTGGAACAATTCTCCGAACATTGGGCGAACTGGGTCTCTGGCCTCCTAAAGAGTTGTGGGCCTTCTCTGCTAAAAACCCGCCAATGAATCATTCAGAGTAAGTCAAAGCCCCATACCCCAGCCCAAATGGCCCGGAAGGCCTTACGTGTTCTGGTCCCCATTTCCTCTCTGACCTCATATCCTACCTCTCCCGCAATCATGCTTCGTCAGCCACACTGCCCGCCACACTGCTCCTTACGTGTGCTAGCCTGATTTCCACTCCAGTACTTTTTCACTTGCTCTTACCTCTGTCTGGATGTTTCTCTCCCAGATGTTCATCTCTTCTAGATTTTAGCTCAAATGTCACCATCTTAGACTTTCCTCTACCACTGTTTCTAGAAATGCTCCTCACGTCATTTCATTATCCCGATTTAATTTCAGTCACAGCAATTTCTAACACCTGAGAATTTACTTACATTTTGTGCTGTATGATCCCAATAGAGTGTAAGCTCCATGAGGGCAACTCTTTTTTTTTTCCACATGGTTGTATTTCAACTCCCTTTATAATGGCTGACAAATTATCTGGTGAGACTGAACACCATGATGGAATAACATGGAACCAGCACAGTTGAGAGTCACTTAAAATGGAGTCAGAGGCTGTTAGGGAAGTGGGGCCTTTGCACATCCTGAGCCTCAGTTCTCAGGGCTGCTATTGAGTTGTTACCCTGATGCTAAACACCGCACAAGGCTGAGTCATGAATAATCTGGAACAACAGCTGCTATATAGACATGGTTGAACTTTACCTCCTTCCTGTCATTTTTGCCTTCCTGTTTGCATGTTGAAAGTATCCGTTCCCTGCTAACGTAGCCATCAATCCTTCATTTGCTTGAAGGAATTACACTTTGTGGTTTTTGCCTTTATAAACCCAGGCTTTCTTCGTTCTCGCTGGAGTGCAGTGGGGGTTGCTACTGGATCTGCCGGCTCTCGGGTGGCGATTCTTTTTGCTCAAATATATGTTTTCTGTTCTTTATGAAGCCTGGAAGTCTCTCTGGGTAACAAATGAATGAGAGACTGAATAAGTGATTGCAAAGTTGTGGGTGAGAAGCACAGCTTGACAGGCCGCAGATTCCCCTAAGGAACATGTTCAGGAGTGACAGGATTGTGACAAAGCCCATGGTCTTCATCTCCCCTACTCAGTGTCCTTGGGGCCCCTTGGAGATGGCCCCTTCCCTAAGACAGCCAAAGATCTTGATGTCTCTCTCACCTACTACTGACGGTCGAGGACTGAGACCCGCTCCACACCAGTCTTTCTGACCCCAGTCGGGAGCCCTAGCCCTCCTGCCCCTTGGGGAGTCGGCTGGGTGTTCCCACTAGACCTATTCTGCATTACCCAGAGAGACACGAGCCAGCGCAACGCTCACCCCATAGAAAACGCTTGCAACACTCTCTGTTATCATAGCGGCTACCGCAGGGAGGTAAATTTCAGTTTAGGAAGACTTTTTCAAGAATCCAAGACTGCAGCGAATTTCGGATTTCATGCTGCTTTTGCGGACCAGCCTAGAATGGTCCACGAGTATCTCTAAGGACAAGCTGTTCTGGCTTCGCAACACCAAGGGGCACTCGAGAGGCAATAGCTCAGTCCTGGGACGTACCACTGAGGCGCTCAGAGGTGGGACCATCCGCTCCGGGATGTACCACTTGAGGCTGGGAATCCATTTGAAAATGATCCATTGCGTTAATGACGACACTGAGGGTACACATACTCCTCCGCCGGGTCCATCCTTACTGCGAGCTCTCAATTATCCTGTCGCATTGAATACAGAGTGGACACCAGGTCTGAGGCTGCTTCCTTGATGTTCACTTCCACCCCTCTATATCTGCATGGTCTCACCCAGCCGAGATGGCTGGGGCGTGAGAAATAGGTTCTGGGAGGAGAGGGGCGGGGCCATGGGCAGTGCTGGGCGGTGAATGGCTTCTTCGAGACTGAGGGATTGAGCCCTTGCCGGGCAAAGAGCGGTGCCCACTGGACCCGTAGTGGTGGCCTAGCTCTTGGTGGGCCCAGGCTCACTGGCCATCTGTGTGGAACCGCTGGTCCACTGGAAGCTGGAGCTGAGGGTAAGGTGTGTGTGTGCGCGTGCGTGTGCCTGCACCTTTGCCAGAGCCACAGATTTATTCCTGGATTGCAAGTTTGGTTCAATATCTACAAAATCAAGTAATGTGATACGCCACATCAGCAAATCGAAGGATACAGGTAATATGATCATATCAGTAGATGCAAAAAAAAAGTGTTTGCGATAAACCAGCATCCATTGATAGCAACTCTCAGCAAACTGGGAACGGAGGGAACATACCTCAACAGAATAAAATCCATAAATGGCAGAGCCACGGTTAACACCAGCGCTCAACAGGGAAAAGCTAAAAGTTGTTTTTCTTGAGGTCAGGAACAAACAAGGATGCCCGCTTAATCACTTTTATTCAACATAGTACTGGAAGTCCTAGCACAGCAATCAGACAAGAAAGAGAAATAAAAGGCACCTAATTTGGAAAGGAAGAAGTAAAAACCGTCCTTCTTTGCAGATAACACGCTACTATATATAAAGAACCCTTCACATCCCACCAAAGCACTATATGAGAACTGATCATGAATTCAGTAAAGTAGCGGGACACAAAAGTAATGTTCAGAAAGCGGTTGCAATTCTATACACCAATTAAGAACTAGCAGAAAGAGAAATTGAGAAAACGGTCCCATTTACAATTGCATCAAAAGCAAAAAATACCTAGGAATCGATTTAACCAAGGACGTAAAAGACCTCTACTCGGAAAATGAGAAGTCATTGAAAAAAAGAAATAGAAGAAGAGGCAAAATAAATAGAAACATAATCCGTTCTCATGGATAGGAAAAATTAACATCGTTAAAATGGCCATACGACCCAAAGCGATCTATAGATTCAGTGCAATCCCTATCAAAATACCAGTGGCAGTTTTCACAGAATTAGAACAAACAATCGAAAAATGTATATAAAAGACCTCGAGTAGCCACAGCAATCTGGAGAAAGAAGAACAAAGTTGGAGGTATCACGCTACCTGCTATCAAACTATACTACAAGGCTATACTAATCCAAAAGCACGGTGCTGGCATAAAGACGCATAGATCAATGAAACGGAATATAAAGCCCAGGAATAAATCCACGCCTGTGGCAAAGGAGGCAAGAATGTACAATGGGATGCAGACAGTCTATTCGTAAAGCGGACTGATACATGTAAAGAAATTAAACTGGACACACTTCTTACACCATACACAGAATAAGCTTGAAATGGATGAAAGGCTCAAATGTAAGACCCCAAACTAGGAAACTACTAACAGAAAACATAGGCAGCGACCTCTCCAACATTGCTCTCAGTAATTTTTTTTCTGATATATCCCCTCAGGCAAGAGAAACAAAAGGAAAATAAACAAACGGGACTACATCAAACTAAAATTTTGACACGGCAAAGGAAAACATCAACAAAACGAAAAGACAACCTGCTGAATGAGAGCAGATATTTGCCAGTGATACATCCGATAAGGGGTTATCATCCAAAATTTATAAAGAACTCATACAACTCAAGACCAAACACACCCAAACAATCCAATGAAAAAAACAAGCAAAGGACCTGAAGCGGGATTTCTCCAAAGAGGACATACAGATGGCCAATAGACATATGAAAACATGCCCAAGGTCAGTAGTCATCAGAGAAATGCAAATTAAAATCAACATGAGATAGCCCCTCACACCTGTCAGAATGGCTATCATCAATAAATCAAAAACAAGTGTGGAGCGAGGATGTGGTGAAAAGGAACCCTTGCGTGCTGTTGCTGGGATTGCAAATTGTTACAGCCGCTGTGGAAAACAGTCTGGAGTTTCCTCAACAATTAGACTAGAACGACCTTATGACCCAGCAATTGCACTTCTGGATATTTATCCAAGGAAAACCGAAACACTAACTCCAAATGATATATGTACCCGTATGCTCAGTGCAGTGCTATTTACGTTAGTCAAGATATGGAAGCAACTTAAGTGCCCATCAGTAGACAATTGAACAATCAAGTCAGGACATATATACAAGGAAATAGTACTCAGCCATAAAAAATGAAACCTTACCGTTAGCAACAACATGGGCAGACCCAGAGGGTATTATGCTGAGTGAAATAAGTCAGACAGAGAAAGACAGATGCCATATGACTTCACTTATATGTGAAATCTAAGGAACAAAATAAGCAAGCAAACGAAACAAAAACATACTCATAGATACAGGGGACTGGTGATTGTCAGATGGGAGGTGGGTTAAGGGGCTGGGTGAAAAGGGGAAAGGGATTAAGAAGCACAAATTTGTCATTTCAAAATAGTCCCGGGGATGTAAAGTACAGCATAGGGAATATAGTTGATAATATTTTAATAACTATGTATAGTGCCAGGTGGGTACTAGACTAATCAGGGGGGATTAAATTTGATAAATGTCTAACCACTATGCTGTAGACGGAAATGAACATAAAATAATATTCTATATCAATTCTAATTGAAAAATCAAACATTAAAAAAAAAAAAAAGGACCCTCGAGTGTTTTGGAAAACTCATCACCCAAGGCAATTCTCCTTTGGCGTAGAGTCTGGCCCCGACACACCAGGGCCAGTCGACATCTGTAGCTGTGCACGCGTGGAGGAAACGGACTGAGGGGCATCCCACTGCACTGACCAGATGCATCTTCTCCAGGATATGCTCTCAATAGGTGGGAAAATTAGTGGGACATATTCACAGTGTGATCTGTCATGAGCTGCTGAACAAACATTCTATGCCCATTGCCGTTACTGCACTGAAGTCTTGTTTCCATGTCCATCTCCCTCACCCAGCTCATCCTGCTGTCCTCGGGACAGAGGACCCGACATGCTGCAGGAGGCCAGTCCACCCAGGTGGAACTCAATAGCGAATGACTGGACACGGTGTCATAATGATAAGCCATATAGGTGTCGGTGTGCAGAGGGTCTCTGTCCTAGGACCCATGCAGCAGGGTGAGATCAGTCTACACTGCAGTATTCATTTCAGCTACGCCCTCTATGGGTCCTGGATTGAGCCAGTATATTAGTCAGGTTGAGCCAGAGAAATAGTACCTGTCGTACACGTGTATGTATGCCTGTGCACATATCTGTGTAAATACACGCACACGCACGCACACACACCACATAGCATAAGTGATATATTTGCAGGAATTGACTCATGTGATTATGCAATCGTTCTACTGGAAAGTTCAAAATTTACGGGGAAAACAGGCTGCAGAACCACGGTTGAGTTGATGGTGCAGCTCGGCTCCACGGGCAGCCTGGAGGCAAACATTTTTCTTCCTTGGAGCACCCGTTTTTTTCTCTTGAGGCCTTCACCTGACTGTGTGAACAAACCCCACCCACATTACGGGCAGTAACCTGCCTTACTCAAAGTCCACCGATTTAAAAAGTTGATCTCATCGGAAAAATAGCTTCTCAGCAACAGGGAGACTGGCGTTTGAACACTTATCTGTGTACCATGGCCTGGCCAAGTTGACACCTAAAATTAACCATCACAGCCAGTTAAAACTAATTCCACTAACCATGAAAGTCTATCTTAGAAACGCAGGGCTTTTTCTTTTTTAACGAGCCTCTTTGATCTGGCCCAAGTCACCCATTTACACTCTGTGGAATTTATAAGTGAATCACTAAGTGGAAGAGGACTGGAAAGCCGTCCAGCCTGAGGCAGTGTTAGGACAGTCAGGGCCCACGCACATAGGAAGTGAAGTCCCAGAGTAGTACCCTGGAAACAGTTTACAATTGTTAGGGTGCCTTGAGCAGGACCTACATCAGTCGGCCAGTAAGGCTCCCCGGGGCCCCAATATAGTCTCCCAACAAGGGACCTCCCAACGCTAGGACTCCCCGTCCAGTGGAATTATTCGTTGGCCCCTGGAGTCTGTCAGTTCCAAACAGGTTTGTCTGACCACGACACCGGTTCTTCCTCTTTCCGAGGGTGGACGACCTCTGGAGGTATTCGGGCATGCAAAGTCCAGGAGCTGGGAACATGCCTGCTACCCCATAGTCGGAGTTCTGTCAGGTGGGACTGGAATCTCAGCAGTCACTTTGCATTCAAAGGGCTCACAGTAGCTTGGCAAGGCTGTACAGGTAGGCGAATCTCTCCAGGAAGAGGGGAAAGTTTTCGGGAACTCTATGGACAAACACAAATCACTAATCTCCTCACTGCCTCCCTTCACCTTTCCACAGGTGCCAGGTGTTGTGTTCTTTTTTTTCTCCATTGTTAGAAAATCGCTGTGGCTCATTTAAAAAATCAAAACTTTCCATTTCTTTAATTATTCCCTACTGGCTTCCAAACCATTTGTATGAAAGGGTTGTATGCAAGAAAGATGAAAGCATTTTCATAGAAGAAATCATGTTTATATGACTCAACCAGAAAGACACAGCACATTCAGGAATTGATCAGGACAAAATCCTAAATGTAAAAATAAATTTTAAATGGGTTTCCAGGACTTCATGTCCCTTTTGCCTCTAGCAGTTACTTAGAGAGCATGCCATGAAGACGAATGCCTTTGCTGGGGACAGTTACATTCAATAAACCAACTGAATTACTAAGACGAGTGCAGCAAGAGCAAGGTAAGGGAGGTGGAGTCAGGCTATCGGCCCAGGGCTGCAAACTGCAAGTAATCTGGAATCTGGAACCCAAGTCAATAGCAATGAGATACCCTGATGTGTCGGGAGTGGATGGAGGGGGTCATACTCCCTGTGATGAGTCCTCCCTCAACTTGCCGTTCCTGGCAGGAATCACAAATCTAGCCTATAGGAGAAATATAGAGCCGGTCCGCAGCTCAATTTGGGGGGTTCCCATCAAAGAATGAGCCCCTATCCTTGGGCAAGTGACTCAGACAGTGCAGGGAGTGCCCCCCCCCTCATGTCTTCCTAGTTGATGGTCTCCCAGAGTGGTGTCTTAAATCTACAGTGGTCCTAGAGTCTCATTCCTCCTCACTGAGCCTCCTTTCAGTTCAGCACGGCTCCTGCTGAGGCCAGAACAGCCCAGAGCAGCAATATGAGGTTTCAACATAGAGTCAGGTGGGGCATTTAGGATCTGTGACTTTAGGGTTCCAAAGAAGTCAGAGGATTTCCTTTGGCAGCAGCAAGGCAACAAGCTGCCAGGCCAGTCAGCACTGTTCAATGTGCAAGTGATAAGCAAGGCTATCTTAAGCCTCATGTATCTTGTCAGTCTTAAGAGTCCAATTGGCCCACTCAAAACTGTACACATACGACTGACATCATCAGCCTCTATGGACTAAGATATCTGATTTCTCAAGCATTAATTAAAAACTAAAAATTGCTTCAAGAACCCAAGAGTGTATCTCCAACTGGACACTGTCTCCCTTTTCTATGGTCTCCCTTATTCTGGATTTAACCATCTGAGCAAAAATCATCCATTATAGGAAAATGTTTTCCTTTCATGGTCAGAGAGTTTCAGTTCCAACCTGCTCACACCAGAGTCAAATAGCAAGAAAGGTGGATCCCATTATCTCTTTTATTGTTCAGGTTTCCCTGATGCGGGTGATCCCTCTAGCATTTAGCATTAGGAAATTATATGTATGTATCATTTTACTGCAATTTTGTCATACATCCAGATGCAATAGCCGTGAAACAAAACACCACTTTAAAAATTCCTTTGCTTGGTCTTATGGTAACTACAGGGTGAACATCACAGCTTCCTTGCAAGATCCTGTCTGGAATGCTAGGAGGTGGTTTTTGGTATCAGCCATACCATGAAGCTGAAGGAAAGGCTTGAAGTTCGTTCTCTTCTCTCTCTTCTCTCTCTCTCTCTCTCTCTCTCTCTCCTCTCTCTCTCTCTCTCTCTTTCCCCTTTACCTTATCTAAAGCTTTTCTCCAGCCCAGAGAATTGATTTCATGTTTCCTCCACTTACAGGAGATAGCAACACAAACTTTAAACATACGTTGCCCACCCAAAGCTTACCTTTTTGAACCTTAAGGACAAGATTGTCCTTTGTATCTTAAGGACAGGATTTTGTTCTCTGCCTGGAGGAGAGAACGAAAACCAAAGTCATCATCTCCCTGTGACTTCTCTCCCTCTGATTATGCAGCATGGTCAAAGAAGCCAAGGAGCACAGTTGCTCTCACTCTCCCAGACGTGGATCTATTATTTCCTGTTTCAATAAGTAACACATTTCATTACAGATAAAATCGCACCAGCCGTCTCAAATCATGGGTAAGTCCATAGCCATGCAGCTACCAAAGGTTCACCATCTCCCATGCCTTCACACTTCCTTTTCTCAGTCAAGGTTCTTACCATATTCCAGCGAGTCAAGTTCTTTCCGGTGAATCCCAACATTCTTACCACTGTGTCGACCGTCCTTAAGACTAGGTTCACTTTCGATTATTTGCTAGGAGGACTCAGAGGGCTCAGCATATACTCTACTCATGGCTGACACTTATTACAGTGAAAGGATAAACTAAAATCAGCAAGGAGAAGGCATATTGGGTGTTTCCCTGAGAAAACCAGACCAAGTTTCCAGAGTCTTCTTCCAAGGAAGTCACAGAATTCATCTTTCCAGCAGTGCATTGTGACAACACATGATGCTCATCAGAGCATCAATGTCCAATGCTTTTATTGGCGGCTGGTCACATAGGCTCCCTCTGCCTAGCACATACCAACATTCCAGACTCCCAGAATGAAAGCACCCTTTCAGCGTAAACCCACATTTTCTACAAAGAATTTGGGCAGAGCAAACCACCTTTGACTATTAGGGAATGGTGTGAATGCTCCCCAAATCCAAGTTTTTCGAAATCAGGTAAGGGCCAAGGCTTGCAAGCTGGCCTAAGTATAGCAGCATGAGGCCTGCTATGCTAACCCCCTTTTCTTCAAGCGACCAACGACAGAACTTCCAAGTACAAAAGCAAAACCAGACATAGCTAGAAGAGATAAATAAATCTTCAATTAAATGTGGAGACTTCAACACTCTCTGCAAAATATGGAAAGAAGTTAGAAGAAAATTAGCAAAACTATAGAAGAACTGAACAACACCATCTACCAACTGGATCTAATTGACGTATATGCAACTCTCAGCTTAACAAGAGCAGAGTAAAGATTCTTTTCCAGTGCATATGGCAGTCTCACCGAGATGGCCCATCTCCTGGGTCATAAAGCAAATCACATGAACTGTAAAATAGCTGAAATCATAGAAAGTATGTTGACTGACCAAAAGAGAAAACCCACCAATAAGTCAGAAAAAGTTAAGAGGAAAATCTCCTTACATAAGGAAAGTGAGTCACACAATTCTAAAATACTGCATGGGCCAAAGAGCAAGACTCAAGAGAAATTATAAAACATTGCAAACTGCATGAAAATAAAAAATACAACATATTAAAACTTGCAGGATAAAGCTAAAGCGGTTCTTCAGGAAATACTTATAGCATCAGATGCTTACAGTATTAGAAAAGAATAAGTGACCTAAATCAATAACAAGAGCTTCCAGCTTAAGAAACTAGAAAAAAAAGTTTTAAGTAACTCAAAGGAAGCAGAATGAATGAACTAAAGACTGCTGCAGAAATCAACGAGATGGAAAACAGGAAAAGAATGGAGAAAATCAATGACCTCAACAAAGAAATAGAAAGAAAAAAAGACACAACTTACCAATATCAGTTCTGAAATACATCATGGACACCACAGAAATGAAAATGATGCCATGAATAACTCTACACATACATTTTAAAGCTTAAATGAAATGAAATAAATACTTGAAAGACAAACACTAACTAAGCTTACCCCAAAACAAGCAGATAATCTGGAGATGTGTATCTGTTAAAATGTCTAGTTCATAGTTGAAACATTCAAGAAAGACATCTCAAGGCCCACGTGCTTTCACTGGAATGTCCTAAAAACATTTAAGAAGAAAGAAGAGCCATTTTACCAATCTCTTCAAGAAAGTAGAAGAGAGGGAATGTTTCTCAAATCACTTTATCAGATCAGCATTATCCTGACACCTAAATCAGAAAAGACAGAAGAGAACCATGGTCTAATCTTTCTTATGTACATCAACACAGAAAATCCTCAATAAATATCAGTTAACTGAATCCAATAATACATAAAAAGCATAATGTGCCATGGCCAAGTTGGGTTTATCCTGGGAATGTAAAGCTGGCTCAATATTTAAAAATCAATTAAGGTAATCCAGCCTAGTAACATCCCAAAGAAACAGAACTACACAGTCATCTCAACTGATAAAGAAAAATCAGTGACAAAATTCAACAACCATTCATGGAAGGAAAAAAAAAGCTATCAAGAACTAACAAGGATGTCAACTCAGCCCTGCTATTCTCAACTCATGTACTCAACACTGTACTAAGGTTTCAGCCAATTCAATAAGGCAAGAAAAAGAAATAGTGACTTACAGCTTGGGAAGGAGGAAATAGACTACTCCAATTCACAGATGATGACATGATTATCTACAAGAAAAATCTTATAGAATGTATAAAATACTCATAGAAGTAATAGGTGAGTTAAGCGACTTACAGGATTAAGTTCCACAAAGAAAAAGGGAATACATTTCTATAAACTAGTAATGAACTACTGGAAAGAAAAAACCCACAATACCATTTATAAATGCCCCACCACACACACACCACTTGCCACGCCAATCTAACAAAACATGTGTAGAGTCTGTGCACTGACAAACCAGAAGAAGCTAATGAAAGAAATTTGAAAAAAAAAACCTAAATAAATGGAGGGACGCATTGTCTTCAGCAGTTGATAGACTCAATATAGGGAAAATGTCAATCGTCCTCAAATTAATGGACGGTTAATGCAATTCTAATCAAATTCTGGCATTAAATTCTTGATACAGACTGATTCTAAATTTGGAGATGGCAAGAAGACTACATTAGCAAAGAAAACTTCAGAAAGAATGCAATTCAAAATTCTTATAATGCTAAATAATCCTGACACTGTGGTACACGGGTGAATAGAAACACTATTGTAAAAAATATCGAGCACGATATATTTGCAGCAATTCAATAAAGAGTACTTATAACAAACAGTGTTAGAAAAATTGACACGTAGAAATTTACTCTAGATGAATGAAAGTTTATTTTCACATGTCAAAGCTCAAGCACGAATGCTTATGGCAGCTCTGATCGTAATTGTCCAAAACTGGAAACAGATCAAATGTCTCAATAGTTGAATGAATAAACAAAATTTTATTGCCATACAATAGAGTATTTTTCAGCAAAAAAGAATGAACTACTGACACGTTCAACAACTCGGATGAAACTCAAATGCATTGTGCTGAGCGAAGGAGTCAGAACATCACAGGCTATATTATTCCATTTATATGATATGCTTGAAAAATTATATTAACAGAGAACACATCAGGGGCTGCCAGGCTTAGGGGAGGGTAAGGAAGTGACTATACAGGGGCAGCAGTGAGAACTCAGGGAGCACTTGGGGGTGACATGAAAGACCATCATATTGATTATAGTGCTGCTATATGAATATATACATTTGTTAAAAGCCATGCCACAGTACCTTCCAGAATGCCAATTTTACTGTGTAATTAGAAACCTAAAAAAAATGGTCATAACTGTACACAGCTGACAGTTTGGTCAGCCCATTCATAACCACGTAGCAGAGATCGAAATTACCCAGGCAAGCTAATACAACATGATTTTTACTGTGTGCAGAAGATGATATCAGCATGGAAAAGGAGCAGGTTGTTTTCAGAGTGACATCATCGGAACAGGTATCTTGCAGGGAAGATGACACCTCACAAAGGCTGAGCGATGCAACTGAGGATGCCTTTGGTCCCTGCCCTGTAAGTAGGGTGCAAAAAAGAAAAAAAAAGAAAAAAAAGAACGAGAGTGAGAGAGTGAGCGAGAGAGATGCAATCTAAAACAGCTGAACATGCGAGAGCCTAGTGCTACATTCCTCCCAGCCTTACAGAACTTCCGTTCCAGACACTAGAAGAGGTTTTACATACCAATTCATCGTAAGAATCTAGTGTGACCTAGGTACCAAGTCCAGAAAGAGAGTGTGAAATAAAAGTATATGCTAATGTCACTCATGAGGTCATACAGAAACATCCTAAACAAATTTGTAAGATGTAGATTATTCAGAAAGATAATCTGTCACAACCAATTTCCTTCCCTAAGAATGAAGGTTTGTTTAAATATAGAACTTATCTATCGTTGACCACATTAACAGATTATTGGAGAAAGAAACCCTATCATTATCTCAATAAATACGCAAGCGTTTGATGAAAGTCAGCTATAAGATATACAGATTCTCAGCAATCTAGGATTAGAAAGGGACTTCCATTACTTCACAGTAAACATGGTGAAAGGTTAACAATTCTCCATTTCCTATCAGGATAAGACAAGGGTGGTCCCCTCTACTGGTTCTCTTGACAGTGTACTGGGTGGCTCTGTCCAATGTTGTAAAATGAGAACAAGGGGAAAAGAAAAGGCCTAAGGTTTAAAACAGCAAAAAAACCACTAGTATTCAAAAATGTTAGGATTGTGCATGTTGAAAAACAAAAAGGATCGAGACATAACACTTTGGAATTAATAAGCAGATTTAGCAAGGTTGCTGGACAGACTATCAATGTTCAAATACATCTGTATGTACCAGCTCTATTAGACAATAAAATTTCAGAAAATGATATGATTTTCAAGAGTATCAAACAATAGGGAAGAAATTTAACAAAAGATTCACAAGACTTTTTGGAGAAAGCTGTAAAACTTTAATGAGAGACTTTTAACAGTCCGACATCTCACAGAACAGTTTGCATGGTTTCAGCTCCTCTTCCTTTAGTCCTGTGGTTGCCCTTCTCCTGTGAGATAAACATAACAGGTGGGAACATTACTTAGCAGAATCTGATTTCGGTTGCATTGGAGGCATACAAAGGACACTACAGTTTTGGTTTTATAACGGAGACTTCCAAACATGTATTTCACCAACTTTTTTAAAGCACACCACTCTTTCTACTGCTACAAGGAAACAAAAAGATGGTTCCCAATCACAACATAAAAAATGAACTGAACCTGTTAAAGTCTTTAAAAGAAGGTAAAAATTGTATATACATTTACTAAAAATACAAGCAACACCCCCAAAAATCTAAGAAACAAAAGAAATTTACAAGAGAATATCATTTAAATGCTTTCACTTGGCATAATTTTCTGTACATGAATTGGCTACAACAGTCATGTCACATTCGTTACTGCTTAAGTAAAGTAAATAGATAGGCGAGTACTACTTTTGTTTTTTCCCTATGGTGCAGAAATGTAAAAATGTTTCTTTGGGCTAGTTTAGTCCTTATGCGCTTAAGTACGGTAACAATATGTCCTCTAGCTCAACTGTAGTCCTAGTGTAATTATGAATAATGCCTTATACACACTTGAAAGTGTTCATTTGTATTATAAATTGTATGGTCACACTAGCATTGAGTCATGACCATCATTTTTGACATTAAGATGTGAACCACATATATGCCACAAACATGTCATGGCTAGAACAAAATAAAAAGGAATGCAGGGAGAGAGGAGTGAGAAGAAGAGATAGAATGAAAAAAGGAGAAAGATACCTAGAAGGTAGGCACTGTCTCCAAAGTTAAGTTTTTGACAATCTTTATTGAGGAATAATTAAGAAATATAATGTGTATATTTAAAGTATAAAACATGGCGATTCAACATATGTACACATTGTGGAATGATTCCCAAGAGAAACACAGGTAAGTAACACATCCATCACCTCACATGGTTAACATTTATTTCTTGGAGTGAGAATGCTTAAACATCTATTATCATCAACTTCCCAGTACACACTACCATGTTAATAACTAAAATAAGAGTTTGAGGGACAACTCAGATCAATTTCCAAAGTTTTCCCATGATCTCTGTCATGTTTAGATGTTCAATTACAACTGGGGCATATTAAGTAATATATGCTTTCCTAGTATATTAATCATTTCATCCATATTTGGAAATATATATAGAATTCAAAAACGTACTTTCGATTACATAAAATTCTCAATATCTGTTTGTCTCTTGCTCACAGTCCATATTGTGTATCTTGGACTTCTTCTTTTTTTCTTGTCAAGATTATGTAAATAACAGATATGCTTCACAAATCTTTTTCAGTGTCCTTATGTCCAATATTTAATTTCTTCACAAATATCTTTAAAGAGAGCCATTTTTTGCATTTATTAGTTGTACTATGTTTCTTCTTCCTCAAGATTTATACTGTTATTATTATATACTGTTATTTTATATATATATATATATATATATATATATATATATATATATATATATATAGTATCCCATCTCTTTGGTTTACCCTTTTGTAATTTTTTTCTTAATTTTGAAATTGAATTGTCTTGCAATTCATTATTTATTTAGTAACATATGTACTAAAAAGCTATGATATTCCCATGGCTACATTTGAGCCATGTTTAATAGGCTCCTAAAGGAAGTCTGAATGCTCTCTAAATGTTAATAGTCTAATGAACTTGCCCAGCAATGCAGAGTAAAAAGGTTAAGAAGGGTAATTTCTTCCTAAAACATAAAGAGCTGCTTTGATATTCAGAAAGCCTTGTAATGAATGGTCACCAATCTGGAAATCATAAACATTGCATTTTTTTAGGCGAGGCAACCCTTGGTTGACCTCCCAGATTGTAAGGACCTTGTCAGCTTACAATCCCTTATTTTTTAGTTTTTTATTTTTTATGCCTACAGCACCTAGGTGGTCTCCCATACAAGTACTAACCAGGCCTGACCCTGCTTAGCTTCCGAGATCAGATGGAATCGGGCTTGTTCACGGTAGCACGGCTGTAGACAACACTGCATTCTTAATGCATATGCGTAACATACCTGCTTCTGGCATATACATGGTTCCTACTTTGAGTAAACTCTCCCTCAGTTATCGGGACCCTCTCCGCCCTCACCCTCAAGTCTTTGGTGGAGTCAGTTCCTGGAGATCAGCTTCCGGGTCAAGCCCTTAAATAAAAGTTATCAATTTCAGCAGCAAACATCCTTCAGTGGATTACTCAGGAATTAGTAAGGTTACAGGCCTTGATTTCAAATCTTATCAATTGATGTTTCAAGGCAGAAACACCACCTTTGAAGTGGGTAGAGGTGGTTATACCATAATGTTCACCTTTGTATTAGAAACAGTACCTCAGTAAGACTGAAAGTAGTGAGGGGCACGCTTAGCATAGGTACCATACTCACAGCCTTCTTGAGCATCAATGACTGCATGCGGCTCTCTACTTGATCGGAATCAGTGTTGTAGCCACCAGCCCCCGATATACGCAAGGACCATGAGAAATCAGTGAGTTACAGGAAACATACTCTTTATTCAGCCAGGGGTACGCAGACCCCAAAACAAGCAGCTCTGAAATGTAGAGGTACAGGTTTTTAAGCCCTAAACCCCTATTCTTCATCCTGTTTGAACACACAAGTCTATTTTTACTTCTTTTTACTGTCAACCCACACGTTGGTTGTGCAAGTGAGGGTAGAGAAGAAAAAAGTTTATTGTTAGTAGAGTGTTACGTTCCATGGGCGATAGCCAAGCAGTATTTTTTCCATGCCAAGCACATCAGAAAATCGAAAGCAGGCTATTTTTGGCCAGTTCATGATTGAGAAACGTTCTCCCAGAATCACACAAGTTATATTAAAGCTGAAATAGAACCTACTTGATGCCTGAGCATATTCACACACATGGATAATTATGCAAATGCTTTATGTATTTGTTAAAAGCAGCAATTATAAAAGACTCGAAAAGTTGCTTGCTGTTGGTTTAAGTACATACACTCAAAAGTAAGAAACTATTTTCATGTGTTATAATTCAATATAATTTTGATATCATTTGTTTCTATCTCTGGTAGTCTATAACTCAGGCAGTCAAGCATTTAAAGTCAGAACTACCTTTCACATAATCTTTACGCATGCTCTTTTTTAAAGTTACAGTATGGTACGTCCACATTATGGAAGATTAAATTGCGGAGAATGGAAACCACATAAATTGCATTCCTAATGCATAACATACCTGCGCCAGAATGTAAATGGTTTCTAGTTGGAGTAAAATCTCCCCTTTGACATCAGAACAACCTCTGCCCTCACCCTAAGTCTTTGGCTGAGCCTGTTCCTGGAAATTACCTTCAGGGTCAGGCCCTGAAAAACAAGTTATTAATTTGAGAGGCAAACACACTTACGTTAATTACTCAGGAATTAGTATGGTTATAGTCTTTGAATTTCAAATCTTATCAACTGATGTTTCAAGGCACAAATGTATACACTGACTTGGATATGGCCTGAGGTGATTATACCGTATTGTCCATATTTGTATTATGAACTGTAACTCACTAAGACTGATGGTGGTGACAGAGAGCATGCTTAGCATGGGTATCTTACTCACAGCCTTCTTCAGCATCAGAGACTGCTTGCATACTCTCTACTTGATCAGACAGAAAATAGAAACCAGACTATTTGGTTCCTTTTTATGATTCAGTTATTTGGAGCTTCAACAGGGAAAGGATTTAAAATGTAATCATTTTCTAAAGCCAGAGGAATACAAAATTTGACAAAAATCTAAGAACAGATATCCAGTTCTCCCACAGAAACAGAAACATCCAGTGGCATGTTTACTCATTATCTTAGCGGCAATGACATCTCAGTTCGGATGGTAAAATTTGAGTCAAGATGATATTTTATGGCAAATAAGCTTTGAAAAACAGTATGTCTTGAAATTCTCTGTTTTCTATTAACAGAAGCAGAACATGCAAAAATCGGCACTGAAAATGATTTTAATGTACCTAATCTGATTTCACTATTTATAAGACTAAAGATGGGTTTAGAAGTTAAAGGATTGTCCCCAAATCACATAAATTACATTAAAGCTGGTACTAGCACCTACTTCGGTGACTCAGCATAGTCCTACACACTGATATTTAGCTCAAATGCTTTTATGAATTTCTTAAAAACAGGAATTATCAAAGAATCAGAAAATTATTTGCTCCTGGTTAAAGTACGTGCATCCGAAAGTAAGAAAATGTTTTCAAATTCTATAATTCAATAAGGCTTTGACCCCATGTGTTTCTGTAACTGATAGAATGTACGTCAGCCAGTCAGACATTTAAGCTCTGAAGTGCCATTCCAAAATCTTTATGTGTGAGTTCTATAAAAGTTACAGTATGTTATCTCTATATTGTTCAAGATACACTTGTGGAAAACAGAAACTGTGTAAATTGTATTCTTATGAATAACACACCAGCTTCTGGCATATATAATGGAATCTGCTTTTGTCAGTCAGCCTCTTTGACATCCGGTCCATCTCTGCCCTCATCCCCAATGTTCAGCTGAGCCAGGATCTGGAGATCAGGTTCTGCATCAGGCCCTGATAAACAAACAAACAAACAAACAAACAAACAAAACCACAAAGGTTATCAGTTGGAACAGAAAACATCCTGAAGTTGATAACTCAGAAATTATTCGGGTTGCATGCACTCTTTCCACTTCAAATGTTACCGATTGATTTTTGAAGGCAGAACTATGCCACTTTTGATATGGTTAGAGGTGATAATATCATAGTGTCCATATTTTCATGAGGGACAGTAGCTCATCAAGGATGACAGTAGAGACAGTGAGTGTGCTTAGCAGGGGTATCTAACTCACACCCGCCATGACATCAGTGACGGCCTGCATTCTCTCTACTAGATCAGACCTAGAAACTGGGAACTAGACAAGCCCTGCCATTTCGTAATTTGAGCCTCTATATGGGAAAGGATTTAAAACATAATTGTTTTCTCAGAGCTAGAAGAATCCAGAATTTGGCAGGATCAAAGAACACGTATCCAGGTCCCAATACAAAAAAAAAAAAAAAAAAAAAAAAAAAAAAAAAAAAAAAAAAGGACATCTCGTGGAGTATTTACTCATTTTCTTAAGTTGCAATGAAATCTTAAAATGTGGCTCAAGATGGTACGTTATGATGAATAAGTCATGGAAAACAAAATATCTTTGTGTTCTATGTATTACAGACAACTGGACTAGAGAACACAAAAATCAGCACTGAAAATGCTTTTTATATATCTGATCTGAATTCACTATTCATAGAAGAGTAAACATCAGTTAGCAAGTTTAGAACTTCTACCAGAATCACACAGATTATATTAAAGCTGGCACTAGAAACTACTTCAGTACCTCAGCATATTTCATATAAACTGGTAATTACTTCAATGGCTTTCTCTATTTGTTAAAAGAAGGAATTATAAAAGAGTCTGAAAATTGTTAGCAGCTGCTTAAAGTACACTTACTCAAAAGTAAGAAATGTTTTCAGAAGACATAATTCCCTATAGCTTTGACTCAATTTGTTTCCATCTCTGATAATTTATGAGTTAGGCATTTGGGCATCTGGGTTCTGAATGACCTCTCACAGGATCTTTATATGTGAACTCTGTTATTAAAGTAAGGGTAATGTTACCTCTATAATATTAAAGATACAGTTATGGAAAATGGAAGATGCATAAATTGCATTCTTATCGTATGACATACCCACTTTTGGCACTTCAGTGAGGCTCTAGACTTGGTAACATCTCGCCCTTCTTGCTAGAGCTGCCGAAGGCCTCCGTGACGGTGAAGACTCTCTGGGATCCTCAAGCACGGCTCCTTCCACACTTTCGAAAGCCCTACTACTAAACCAACAGGTAACGTGCCCTTCAGCCATTCGAGTGAATCTTCCAAAATCTCTGTGAAACCATCTACAACTCCAGTTTCCTCCGTGACAATCACCACCTCGAAACCCAAAGCAAAATCATCAACAGCTCCAGTTTCCTCGGTCTCAAAAAATGTTACAGTCATCACCTTGAAATCCACAGTTTCGTCTAAAATGACACCACCAGTGCTCTCAACAAATGTGACTCCCACAACCTTAAAGTCTACACCCAAATTAACAAGTGTTTCATAAAACACATCGCAGACATCAACATCCACAATGACTACAACCTACAACAGCTCCGTGACGTCTGTTTCTTCATCAGTCACAAACACGGCAACTATAAATTCTAAAGAAAACATGGGCTCAAAATTTGATTTGGGCAGCTTTGTTGGTGGTATTGCATCAACACTGGGAATTTTATCTAGTTTTTACACTAGATGCAAAATGGAATATTCAAGAGGAGGCATTCGGCATAGAACCACTGATGAGCTTGATGCCATCATTCAAGGAAATCCAAGGACCAATGGCAATATTGATGCAACCCTATCAATTAGTTTAGGACAACATTCTCCTTTTGAAAACAGTATAAACAAACGTATACTCTATAATGTATTACATAAACATGTAAAGATCCCTCAGGATTACTAAAGGCAAAAAGGGTTTGGTTTGGGTTCTTAATGAACATTTGGAGCATACACTTAGTGCAACGGTTATATTCACCTTTAGAAAATATATAGTAAGAACAACAAGTCTTGTCCCATTTTCTTGTGGCATTGGTCCCAGAGGGCCAATAACTGAAAGACATCATGACTGAAGGGCACCAATGACATCTGGCTGTACAAATAAGGATCTCATCACAGCACTCAAGATGTTGATTGTCTTTGTTGCTCACACCAAGAATTTCAGTGCTATTCAGGGCTGGATATATCCTGACTACTAATGCCACACAGCAGAATTTTTATGAGAAAATCAGATCTTAAGCATAATTTTAGTTTGTGTCTCTTCAGAAAGCATCAATACTTATTATGTTTTAAATCTCAGTACTTGGTATAAAACAAATGCAACCCCCACCACCACCACCAAAAAGTAGATATCAAATAAAACCAGAAGCAATGCCTGGGCTTAGCCTTTTTAGACAGCCACTGGCAAGCCTGTATTTTTATTATTAACTTCTTTTGAGCTTTCAATGCCAGGTGATATAATTATCTTGCTTTCCTCTGTGTAAATTCAGCAAATTGCAGCGTTTTACATGATAATGTTTTAAAGACTTAATCCTTATTAGATAAGAAGTTAGCTTATTTGTAAAATGTGATACATACATCCAGGCAATGAAATATAATTCAGCGCTAAAAAAAATGAGCTACCAAGCCCTGAAAAGACATGGAGGAAACTTAAATGCATATTACTAAGTGAAAGAAGCCATTCCGAAAAGTCTACATGCTATACGATGATGCCAGCTCTGTACCATTCTGAAATGGTAGGTACGCATTCATTCAAACACACAATGTACGACACCAAGAGTGAGGCCTAACATAAACGATGAACTTTGGTTAATTACGATGTGTTAATGTAGGTTCATCGGTTGTAACAAATGTACCACTCTGGTGGGGAGGAGTATTGAAAATGGGGGCATCTATGCATGTGTGCGGCTCCGCTGTATAAGGGAAATCTTTGTACCTTCCTCCCAATTCTGCTGTGAACCTGAAATGGCTCAAAAAATAGTCTTTTTAAAAAATGGAATTTATATAAATCTTTTAGAGATTCATTTGTTATATAAAATCATGAGAGAATTTGAACCTAAAATTACATACCAGCCAAACTGTTAACTATATTCATATTTCAAAAAGGAAAGGAACAAAAATGTTTATTTTCCGTAAAAAAAAAAAATCAGATTATTTGCAACTGTGAGAATATCGTCACCAAAGGAAATTACTTTATGTCATTTTCAGCTATTTATTATATAGTGAATATTTTTAAGACATAGAACGACTTTCTATATCCAGATATATTTAATGTAGTGTGAACACATCAAACTTTAAAAATAAAAGCCCCTTAATTTCCAAAACAACACTTAGACGCCGTATAGTCGGAACTATAGATTAATGCTCTGTTTCTCAGGCCAGGGACTGTGGAGCTCCCTTCAGGCTATTAAACCCACAGGATGAAATGGTGCATTTTCCTGCACTGTCGATTTTACTGAAAAATCTGGGGAAAGCTCATTTTTATGCTAAAACAGCAATGTATTTTGGAACATATTCTTTTTTTTTCTTGGTTTAAAAATGTTTTATTTGAAACACTTTCAAATACATATGGACTACACAACAGAGCATAATAATCCCTAAATACAGATCCCCTATACTCAACAATCATCCAAGATTTTTAAACAACTCCTTTTAACGGTTTCAGTTTGGATTCTTTTGGTTAACTCCTAAAGCAAAATGATATGTGTAAACTACTATTTAATAGGGCTGAATGTTCAAGCACACAAAATAATTCTTAAAGAAAAAGGGAAATGTCATTATAGTGAAGAAGGGAAAGAAGCTGAAAACTATAGTGTGTTCACACATTCAGCCCATTTTCGGCAAACGTTTGAGATATTTTTCTGTTTCCCTTCCAACAGTTACGGTATGCCACAAAATACAAGGGGCAAACACACACACACACACTGCACTCCACAGTTGTTCTTCCTCCCTTTCCCTCACCTTGAAATTCAGGTGCCCCTTTATTCTCTTTCTCGTGATCAGGTGTAATATCCTGACTCTCACATAGTGCATGGTGGCTCCTCTTCTTGAGGTTGTTCATCACTGAGTTGCTGGGTCTAGGGGTGTGTGTGTGTGTGTGCAAATGAAATGTTTTGTTGTTAACACATGCCAGTGATATAAATATACAGAACACATTCATAATCATAAATAGGTATAAAGACATTTAAAAACCATGATTCTACATACTTATTCTTAACGAATTTACTCTTCCCACAATGTGGCTATTCCAATAGGAACCAACTACAGTGACGTCGGAAGCTATTTTAAAATCCGATGGAATAGAGGTGTACAGAAAAATAAATTCCGGTAACGGAAAACATTAAATATTAAAAGCACTCACAACCACGAGTCCAACTGGCTCGGAAGACTCTGGATCTTCTAGCAATATTTTCTGTACAGATCCTGATCTTACATGCTCACTGATATTTCCCACTGGAAGGAGAATATTGTGGTTTTTAAAATGTACTTGAGAGGATAGCTATAACAACTGCATGGCTATGTTTTCTTGTTTTTCAACTTTGAAAATATGTTAAAAATAAGTCCCATGGTAAGTCTAAGTGTACATGCTCTCCGTTCATACAAAATACAAGGGTTTGCGAAGCCATTTATGTCGTGGCCACGTTGGCAGTGAAATCACCTTAAGCACATAAAAAACGATGGCAATTGCTTTCAAAACTAGATTCAACATCATGAAGACTTCTAGGAGCTACTACTAGAAATTTAAAACTCGAGTGACTACTGCTTTTGTCACACTCCAACTGCCTAGTCCCATATGGCCCCTATGTAACGTTTTCCGGGCAAAGGCTCAGTCTTTCCGCGCCGCCATGGCTGTTTTGGGACTACAGGCACTGGTGACTAGCTGCCAGGCAGCCCTAGGGGCCCGCTTCACCCCTGGCACTCCGCTTGGTGCACGTCAACACTCGGGGACAAAGGTACGGTCCCACCGTTCGAGTTTCTAGGCCCTTCCGTTACTGCCCACCCTGCCCCGAGTCCAGGGCCCCACTGAGGTCTCCCGACTGCTTCTGTGCTCTCTGGGCAGTTCCAGGTGCCCCTAGGGCCCAGATACCTGAGGTAACGTCCCCAGCACTCTCTGCATCTTCACCTAATCCCTCCACCCGTCCTCCTCACCCTGGTCCCTCCCGGCCTGCAACGGCCATGGCGGCCGCGACCCTGACAGCAGAAAGTCGACAACCTCGACGACCTTCCTCCTCGGAGGCCACAGAAAGCAGCCCCGACCCGACCCGACTGAAGCCCGCCGGCTCTCCCCTCCCTCTCCTCACGCTTAGACTCACGGCAGGACCGATCCCTGGACCTACCGGCTGAGTCTCCGCCAACCAGAACGACCCAAGCACGAAGGAACACGACCGCCTCTGGTCCCGCTGAGCTGGCAGAACGCGGACAGCAAGGCGCATGCTCAGCAACGGCCAAGGGCTGCAATGCGCATGCGCAGCAATGGGCGCGCGCACTGACTTTGGCGCCCGGGAGGCGGGTTGCGGTTTTCCCGCCAGGGCCACAGAGCGCTGAAACCACGGGGCGTACCAGAGATGAAACAGGGGCCTTGAAGTGTGATTTACTCCCCGCCCCACCCCCATCTCTCTTCCCTAGGCTTCCAGAAAGTTTGTGGACATACAGCCCCAGGGTCCCCTCAGCGGAGAACGTGTCTCAAAAAGGTGGCTGAGAAAGAAATAGATGTTAAGGATTTTATTACCTTTTTACACACACTTTGATTAGTCGCTTCCTCCTCTCCTTCTGGGTTTCATGTCATGTGTACAAGGAATTTGCCCACATCCAGAGATTAAACCTCTGTTTCTTTTACTTGTTTGCTTGCCTTACTGCATATTTCAATCCTGGGACTCCTAAAGGATTTCTCGAATCCACCTGTGGTCTTTCAGTCACTGCATGGTTCAGAAATACCCTTCGATAATGATCCTAGGATCTAGGTTCATTCCACTGTCGCATCGGGCATAGCAGCGGTGAATATACCCAGCATATACTGTACTTCCCAACTATCAGCCAAGCAACTTGAGAAGCAAAGATGACAGTATTGCCTAACACTGGTCAGGGAGGGCCTTACCTGGACAGAGCCTTGGGAGTGTCTCGGAGGAGGCAGGCCAGGGGAGATGTTCATTCAGATTTTGAACTCTGGTGTAAAGCAGGTCTTTCAGGGTGGGGACAGTGTGTGGTTACGACTGGGTAAGACTTGCGAGCGATATCATGGTTTTGGCCTTCTGGACACTGCAAGGCAAGGTTTTTAGACGAGGGTTCAAAAAATGTTGGATTTGAAAAATGTCATTTGGCACTTTTTGATGGAGACTCGATGTGTCTTTCAGGTACTTGCTGTAATACAGAATGAAGTTGTTTCCAAATGTTATTTCCTTAGGCAGGAGATTCTGGATTAGTAAAGGTATGTTGATGAAGCCAGTGGAATACAAACTTGTTAATGCAGAGAGTAGCTGTGTGCAGGTTTGCATGCCATTCATTTTACATAATGTATTAGTTTTGAGTGCTAAGTAGCATATGTAAGGGAAAGACAGGAAGAGGACCTAAAGCAGAAAGCAGCTGTTTGCATGTAAGTTAAGACAGTGTTGCACAGACTACTAGGTATCTCAACCATTAGGCTTCTGTTAAGGAAGTACCTTGAGGGGAATACTGGAGGTGTCTCAATTTCTTTGTCTATCTCTTCTCTCTCTATCTGTCTCTGTCTCTGTCTCTCTCACCCCTTCCCATTCCCTCTCTCCCTCCCACCTTCCCTGAAAAGCAGCTTGAATAGGAGCTGTGGTTCTTCAAAAACAGTTTTTCAAGTCCTCATTTTACAATGAAATCTTCTAATATGCATTCTCATCAATCCATTCTACAGGCAGAAGATATAAAAATAAATACGTAAGTTATTTTAAAACAAGAATGACATATTTTGCCTCTCAGCTTAGCAACCCTTAAAAAATTATCAGTACTTTCAGGATACAACAATGCAGGCACTGGCTTATGTTTCTGGTTAAAGGAATTTGGCACTATGTGTCAACTGGGAGGAATCCCTGCAACGCAAATTATCTAAACTGTGGGCATAGATTTATTCCCTCACGTTTTCTACCAATAACCAATTTTTAAGAAAATTAACAATGGTTCTAGGACAGATGTAGAGAAAATAACCAAACAAATAAATTTAAGTGTTTTTCTATCCTAAATGGAGCCTATTTATTATGTCACAAAATTCAGGTGGGTTTCAGGTATGCTATAATATGGAATGTATGTACACATTTGCTGTGCTTTCGTTCATGTGTCTATTCCTGCAACTCATCTTAACCTATTAAGTGGCAGCTAATTTCTCACTTTGTCCATTAAGGAGGAAGAATACCTTTTGAGACTCTCTCCACTTTACAAAATGAATAATTGTGACTGCTACTGATATACCTTTCAGGTCATTATTGAACCTACTGCTTACCTAATAACAAATTGAAAAAACTATTTTCATCCTGGAAATATGTCAGGATATTAGATACTCCACTCATGACAAAAAATGAAATGAAGGCGATTTTCCTACTTTTTTTCTCCCTAAGTTAATAACCATCAAATTCCTCTTTAAATAATATTTACTTAAATTAGCTTCAAGTATGCAGTACATTGGTTAGATATCAAATAATGTTCATAAAACGATCCTCCCATTTGTGCCCTCCCTCACCTGGCCCTCCACTTAGCCAACATATTAATGCTAACTGCACTCCCTCTGACATGCTCCCCATCCCAGTGCCCAACTATCAAACATTGAAAATACAATGTTAAGTAAAATGAATGAATGAAATAAAATAGAAAATTTAAAAAAAACCTGAGCAAACGATACAGCTCCTGTCCAGGAAGGTTACAGCCTGCTGCGTGCCTTTGAGATAGGAATCAGGGGTTATTACTGCTTGCTATCTCAGTTATGAAATATAGCATTTTCACTCTTGGGGACAACTCATACTTTGAGGGGTACAAATGAGTAAAAACCTCAAGTGTTTTGAAATAATTTTTAGAAAGGATAACTCATGCAAAATTTTGAGTTTTAATAAAAGTTGTTGAAGTCACAATGTGATATGAATCTCCTAGTGTTTACAATGCACCTTTATGGATGAGAAACTATCAAAAAAAAGTCGATCACAGATCATTAGTAACGCTTGTCCCTGGGTGAGGGGCTGTGGTTTCAAGTATGATAATATATTTTCTCAGTCCTCCAAATTTTCTCCGGGGAGTTTTGAGTGACTGAAAAATATAGCCTAAAACTATTCATGGAAACCCCATGACAGAACATTCGAAAAAGCAGAAATAGAAAATACTAAGGCAAGGGAAGTAAAAGCTAAAATAAATGAATGGGACTACATCAAACTAAAAAGCTTCTGCTCAGCAAAATAAATGTCAACAAGGTAAAGAGACAACCATCCAAATGGGAAAATACATTTGCAAGCAACCTCCGATAAGGGCCTAATATCCAAAATATACAAGAACTCATACAACTCAATAACAACACAAAAACAAATGATCCAATCAAAAATGGGCAGAGGACCTGAACAGACACTTCTCCCTAGAGGACATACAAATGGCCAACAAATATGAAAAGATGCTCAACATCGCTAGCTATTAGGGAAATGCAAATCAAACCACAATGAGATATCATCTCACACCTGTTAGAATAGCTATAATCAACAGGACAAGTAATAACAAATGTTGGAGAGGATGCAGAGAAAAAGAACCCTCATACACTGCTGGTGGGACTGCAAATTGGTACAGCCACTATGGAAAACAGTATGGAGGTTCCTCAAAAAACTAAGAATTGATCTACCATATGATCCAGCAATCCTCTACTGGGTATTTACCCCAAAGACTTGAAAACCATATCCAAAAGATATTTGCACACCGATGTTCATAGCAGCATTATTCACAGTGGCCAGGACATGGAAGCAACCGAAGTGTCCTATGATAGATGATTGGCTAAAGAAGCTTGGTACATATATACAATGGATATTACTCAGCCATAAGAAGAGATGAAGTACTGCCATTTGCAACAACATGGATGACCACAAGATAATCATGCTAAGCGAAATAAGCCAGACAGAAAAAGGAAAATCACATGATATCACTTATATGTGGGATATAAACCTAAAAGCAAGAAATGAACAGACAAACAAACAGAGACTCATGACATGGACTACAGGCTACTGGTTACCAAAGGACTATAGACTAGTGGTTACTAGTGGAGTAAGGGGAGGAGGGGAGGGGCAGACTGGGTAAACGGGGTCAAATACATGGTAGCTGAAGAAAACTGGACTTTTGGGTGGTAAACTCACAAAAGAATATACAAATGTCAAATGATAATGTACATCTGAAAATTATATAATTGTATTAACCAATGTTACCTCAATAAACTTAATTAAAAGAAAAAAAAAAGAAAAAAAAAGAAAATGCTAAGGACCCAGGGCACAATCTTTTCATGAGGACTTTATTTTGGGGTGACCCCAGGGTTAGTGTAACTCAGGGAGGCACAAAAGCAAAGAGCTGAGTGTCCCTTTAAAAAGGACCCCTCCAATATTTTCCAAACACAAAGTGGACAAGAGGCTCTTCATGGATAAACACTGCAGTCTAGAGTCCAGAGAATCTGAGCTCCACCATTTCGAGAAGTAACTCCCTCTCATTCCCTCGTTTTCCTAAAATACACAAGAGATGGTGTCTCAGGCACCAAAAGTGATGACTCAGGAAAAACAAGGACCAGCCCGAGACCCCTGCGAACTGGCCTAAGCATGCTGGTCCGTTCGACCTGCCCTCCTGCAGGAGCAAGGCACGGAACTCCCAGTGACAAGACTGGGGGCCTGTTCGACCAGAGCTGTGCTCCTACTGGCGGGTTCTGGATCTCTGTTCTGGAGCCCAGTGAGGTCAGTGCCGGTCTTGGAGCCGCGTCTGCTAGAAGTTTCTACCCTCACCATTCTGTAAACGGTCAGTTGAAGACTAAACAAGTGATGACTAGGTCCTGTTGCCCAATTGCCCCAGCTGCCCCTCTGTTACAAGTATGCGAACTATATCAATCCCAGGACATCTTCCAATGGCTCACTCCCCCCACCTGTGGATACTTGGGACCAGTGACATAATCACTTTCCTCCTCTCAGCCCTCACTCCTTGGAACACTGCCGGCCAGATCAAGGCCCACGAACATGACTTGGTCAATCCCAGAGCCTCTCTGTCTTTAGGGATATTCCCCTTCTACTCAACCGAACATCCCCATACCCAAGGACATGGGCCTCAACATCAGAGAACCCCGGGCTCCTCCTTGAAATCCCTTTCTGGCATTCCTCCCTGTCATCACTGCAATCCCTACCTGGGTCGTCCAGCCCCCTCCCTATAAGGCCTCTACGTACATGGTCATCAACCGATTAGCGCCCTCCAGTGTAGAGTCCGCTCCCTATGGTGGGAGCATGTAGGACACAGGCAGGAGGTAGGCGAGAAGGGACAAGTAGGCACATCCCAGAACAAAGATGGAGAAGAGGAAGAGTCCTTCCTGTTGTAAAAACAATCGCATGAGTAACCCTTTCCTCCATAAATACCTGTAACATTTTCATTAAGTTTCCTAAACAGCTTAGTGAGGGAGCACCGATCAGGCCCACCCAGTAAAGGGCAAGGTACAGGTCCATACTACTTGGCACCTTGGGTGCTCCTGGCCCCGTGAGTCTGTTTGCATCGAGGAGAGCCCAAGGAATAGGACTGAAAACAACAATTCAACAGTTGTAACAGTTGTACCTTATGTGGAGTTGTACCTTACGTGGAGTTATGTGACTTATAAACCATGTACATACTCACTGTCTCACTTGGTTGCAAATCACCAAGGAGAGACAGCAGTGATCTGCACCCATGAGCATGTCAAATGGAAACCAGGGCCTAGTCTCAGGAAGCCACCGGGCTCCTGCCTTTCAACGAGAGATTGAAAGGGGTCAATGTGCAGGAAGGTCTTGATTCGCCTCTTGTCACAGTCACGCTCTGCCTGATCCCGTTTCCCCATCTTTGGCTGTATCCCACCTGGTCCTCCCCTCACTTACCACCAAACGGGGGTTAGAACTATGGAATGACATGGATTCCCTGCAAAACCCTTGAGTTCTAATGGTGCACGCTCCTTCACCCGGCAGAAATCTCTTGTGGGTTGGGCCCGCTCCTTCACCCGAGAGCATACCCCACCGTCAACTCATGTTGGCCTGGTACCTGTGGTCCTCCTGTAAGATCTTTGCAGCCTCGGCCTCGCGTGCCTCCCTGCACATCCGACACGCCCTCTGGCCCCGGGGCCCTGCAATCCCTGTTGTTGCCGTCAGAGGACCCGATGGATATCCCCCCTCTGCCGGGGCCCGGAAGCACGAGGGAGCCCCTTTCTACCGCGCTGTGCCCCAGGCCCTCATCCTCCCGTGACGGAACCCAAGGCACGGCCTCATCGTCACCAGATATGCGTCCTCGAGGCCAAGCTCATCATCGGGGCTTAGGCTTCCAGATGCTCCAGTCTAGCCACGCCCGGCGCTCAGCCGGCGGCCGTGGCGCGCAAACCTCTTCTACCTCCTCACAGCCTCCTGGACGTCTGTCGTCCTAAACCCACAAACGCCTTTGCAGGAGCCATTTTGTCCGAGTCTCGAGGTCCTTCCAAGTGCCCACGTCTCCAGCTCCTGCCGTCACCCCAAACCGAGTACCTGGCATCGACTGTCCTCAACACAGGACCGCTGTCCGCTCCCCGCCGCGGAACTCCTCTCCACTCGGATGCCGCCCCCACCCCCTCCTTGCCGAAACCCTACACCCTCTGCCAGGACATCCCTGGGTTCTGACTGAAGTCCACTGGACTGGCCCCCAGTACCACCTATCGAGGCCTTTTCCCCCTGGAGGGTGTCGTATGGCCCAACCCAGCCAGCACTCCGTGGGTCGCAGAGGTTAAGAACGGGCGTGGGGTGAGACTGAGGACGGGGGTCTTCCTGCGAGCCCACTGCTGCTGGACGCCCTCGGTCTTCCTTCCTCAACTTAAAGCTTCTCCTGTGAGGCTCATCCTAAGTCGCCGTGACGCTGTCATCCATTCAGCAGTCCTCGGGATCCCGAGGGATTTCTGGTGCCTGCTTCCTGTGGTTTCCTCTCTCGTTTGGGGGGACGGTTAAGTAACCTACCCTGGAAGCGCACGGCCCTCTGCTTCTCCTACCCTGTCTCTTGATCATTTTCGGTCTCAGCTTCTTGAAAGCGTAGGCTCTACTAGCATTCTCTTATGGCTAAAAATACATAGAATATTGTCTGACACCTAGTAAATGATCAGTGAAAGTGAAATGCGTTTGCCCTGCTCAACACACGCCAAATGAATGGACTGACGTAAGGCCTTTGTGTTTCAAAATGGAGAAACCCTGCTTTACCGACCTCCTCCCCTGGGGCTGGGCGACTAGCTGGCTAGATGTGGAGCCCCCACACTCTCTGATGAGACCACGAGATCAGAATCAAATAAACAAACGTACCTGTTTTCAAGCCACTTGTCTGCAGGACACTTGTAGATTTTGGCAGCAACCCTCTGCGGACCAACAAAAGCACACTGACAGAACGCAGAATCATTTTTCCTTCAGAAGAACTGCATGCTCACTTTCTGGGTACGCTTCATGGGATTTGTGGGGGAAGGAGGGAAGGGAGAGGAGATTCAATCCCTCTGTACCCTGAAATTGAAAAGGCATTAGGTCTGAATCACGACTCTTAACAACTCAGTGATGTTCTGATTCTCATGCAGGAGGCACGAAACTGCTGAGCACGTTCACCAAACCGGGATACCGTGCAACAAGGACTGGCCCTGGAGCCCTACGCCAGGTCCCCAGCATCATCCCCACATGGGGCCCCATCCCTCAGGACCTCCTACTGTGGACACGGACTCTGCTTCCAACTGTCCCTGGATAGCAGACTCGCTTCCACTTTCCCCGCCTGGATGATCTGCATGCCTGTCTGTGGCAGGGCCACCCAAAGTGACTTGCCCATCTTCTCTAGAGCCCTCCCCCCCCCCGCCAAATACGCTCCTCTTGATAAACTGGGATCTGCTGCTCAGATCCGACAAAGAACAAACCAAAATGGTTGAACAAACCTGAATTCTAAGATTGTTGCCTCTAACACGTATATTTATTTGGTATCCACGATGAGGTAACCCATCAGAAACTCCTCCAAGGGAAACTACTACTCAGTGTTATGGAGCAGGGAAACAGTCAGCGGCATTTAGCTCAAATTCATAACGGCCTACACGAAGAACACAATGGTGAACCGCCACGTTCCAATTCCACATGCCCTTTGCACTTTCTTTCGCTTCAGATTCTTGAAACTGGATCTCAGATTGGCACCTGTGCATTCCAGCAGACCTATCGCTGCTTCTTGGAGGCAGTCGGTAAAATGGCACAAAAGCACATGGACCTCACCAAGGCATGCACACTGCAGACACTTTATATCTTACTGACCACAGTGCTGGGAGGTAAGACAGAGATCCAGGGTGTGAAAGTGACAAAATTCATCACGGGAGACATAATATAGGAGCTAAGGACCCCTGGGGTGCAGTTTCCCTGGCCTTAGAATGCCCCAGAGCGATCCAATTCCAGGCAGGAAAGATTAGGAGCTCCCTGAGATCGGGTCTATGCTCATGCCGATAGGATTTTGGTCATAAACTCGTTGAGTTACTCCTCCAACCACTGCTTACTGTTTGGTCCCCAAAAGGAATCCACGCCCAGGATCTGGCAAGACCAGCGTCTGTGTTGAAGCCGTTTGGATCTCCGTCACGTGGGGTAAGAGTGTCAGTTTTCTTTTAACCACTGTTTGAGGAGCCTCTGAACCATTCTTTTGCTTTCCTGCTGCCTCTCTAGTTGAGCTTCTCCTCTGCATCATGCTGCTGGAGCTCCCCTTCTCGTAGAAGGCCAGGCCCGTTGGTGCCCAGGCTGAGGTCAAGCCACTGAGGCCCTGTACAAGGTTTCCCAGGAGGAAGGATGTGGGGCCCCATTCTTCTCCGCAGGCATCCACAAACATTCGGCCTATGGCTCTGGCAGTATCGGCATTCCCATCTTGATCTGTTCTGATCTCCGTCACCCGAGGAAGTGATGCTGGCTTCCCTTTAAACCAGATAAGGTACCACGAGATCAAGGCGCCTCCCTCTCATGTGTTCCAGAAAGATTTTCTTCCTCTGAGGGGATGCTGACCTTTCCCACTGCCTCTCTTGCCTCTGTTGGAGCAGCCCCTTTGGAGGGGCTGGGTAGTTAGTGCCAGGACTGGAGTCGGGTCACTTAGGCACAGCATCAGCAGTTCTGAGAAGGAAGGATGAGTGGCTGCTGCGACTTCCTGGGAAGTCTCTTCAGATGTCATCGGGGAAGATTCAGAAATCAACGTTGAGCTATGTTTCTGGAGTGGATCCATGGAGACCTAGTCTGCGCTCCAAGCTACAAGGCCCTTGGGTCCAGACACGAGGTGAAGATGAAGGTTCTCAAAGCTCCAGGCGGCAGCCAGTGACGTGTGCAGCCGAAAGAACCCAGACTGCAAAGAATGAAGATAAAGGAAGAAGGAAAATCCAGGATGATTCATCTTACTTAATTTTTCGGTCCCTGTTTCCTGTCTGTAAAATGGAGATAGTAATGAGCCCTATGTCCTAGGACTGTTATTCCTTGTTACACGAGACAATACATCTCTAGAGCTCTGAATACTGATGGCGCCCGATGAGGCTTTTACGAATGAGGCCCATTATTCCATCCATATGTCACGGGCCACAGTGAACCATGTTTAATGCCCTGCTGACGTTTTACAAACCGTTCTCAAGCCTAACTGTGAGAACAATCAATATGTGACGAACATGTGTTCTCGTAAGCATTCCTGTACTTTCAAAAAGGAGACCTTTATTAAATTCCAAGCATGTGCACCATGGTGACACACCCTTTTAAATTTCCACCTTCATTCTCACTGGCTTTTCAGATAGTCAAACGGTTGCTCAAGACTATGAAAATCAAAATTCTGAAGAAGTATAAAGAAAACTTTATTTTACTAAAAATGAGAACAGAAATCAATGAAATTTTAACAAAAAAAATAGAGAAACTCAATTAGACCAAAAGTGGTTCTTCGGAATGATCAATAATATGGAGAAACCTCAAGCAAATCGAGAGACAGAAAGAAGAGGCAGAGAGCGGGAGGGAGGGAGGGCAGCTGGGAAGGGGAGGGAAGGAGGGAGGGAGAGCAAACAAGTTACCTGAAACAGGTATGGAAAGGGTGATTTTATTATAGACAGCAAATATGGAAGGGGCAATATGGTAGCACTACATTCAACTCTATATGTACAGATGGATCTTGAAATAATCATGCTAAGCAAAAATAACAAACGGAAAATTGAACCATATGATTTCACTCATATGTGGATATACAAGTGAAAGCAACAAACATGATGGAAAACAGAGACTCGTGGACACGGACAGTGCATTAGCGATTACCAGAGGGAAACGGGGAGGCGCGAAGTAGACAGGGTAAAAGGGGTCAAATGTTTTGTGACGGAAGGACATCTCACTTTCGGTGGTGAACGCACAGTGCAATATATATAAGTATGACATACTGTCGAATTGTACACTTGAAACTTATTTGATTTTATTAATGTCACCCCAGTAATTTTTAATAAAAAATAGATTAATTAATCAATAAATGAAACAATTTAGAAAAATGGATTGGTTACTCAATAACCATAAACTACTAACACTCACCCAGGTGAAATAGTGTGCATAGTCCAATACCTTTTACAGGTATCAAATCAGTAGTTAAAAACCCAAACCTTTGGTGAAAAAACCCAGATAGTAAACACCAAACACAACGATTCATAAGTTTTAAGTTGCGCGTCATTCCGAATAGTTTGATGGACTCTCTCGCCATCCCACAATGCCCCACTACATGAATCGTCCCTTGGTCCAGCGTATCCACTACCCACCTGTTAGTCACTTGGTAGCCGTGCACGTTATAAGATTGACTGTTGAGGTTCTGTGGTGCTTGTGTTCAAGGAACCATTATTGTACTTAATAACGGCCCCGAAGCGCAAGAGCAGTGATCCTGGCATTCCACATTTGCGAAACAGAAGCCTTAAAGGTGTGTGTATGTATAGGAATACACATAGCACACATATGGTTCGGTGCTATCCATGGTTATGGGTACCCACTGGGAGTCTCGGAATGGATCCCCTGTGGATACAGGGGATACATTCCCACCGTAACTCAAATAATATAGTGAAAAAAATGGTTAAAGAAATCAAAATGCTTCACTAGAAAATACCCATTTAATGCAAAAGAAAGCTGTAATGGGGGACCCAAAGAACAAAAAGACATGAGACACAGGAAGAAAAGAAGAATGATGGCAGATGTAAGTCTACCTTTATCGGTAAGAACACTAAAAAAAAACAGATTAAACAATCCAAAGACGGACACTCACGGATGAGATTAAAAAGAAAAACAAGATGCAACTGTATGTCGTCTATGGGAAACACAGTCTAGAGTCAAAAGATACAGATGGACTGACAGTGAAAGTAGGGGAGAAGATACATCATCAAACCGGCAATCACAAGAAAGCTGGAGTGGGTATCCTATCATCAAGCACTCACTTTTAATGTTATACGTACATTTACCACACGATCCAGCAATTCTACTCCTACAGAATTCTTTCCATGAGAAATAAAAACATATGTCTATACAAAGACCTGTACTCAAACATCCATATCAACTTTATTCATAATAGCCAAACTGAGAGACAATCCAAGTGATCAACCCCTGGGATATGGATGAAAGGAAAACAAACAGGTACACCCACACAAAGGAATACTGCACAGTACTAAAAACGAACTACTGATGCACATAACAGCATGGATGCACCTCAAGGATGCTAAATTAAAGAAGCCGGACCCAAAAGGCTACACATTACATGCTTTCATGTAAAGGGCATTCTGGAAAAGCCACAACTATAGGCACAGAAGTACATCCGTGGTTGCCAGGGTATGGGAGTGGCAGAAGGTTCCTGATGGCAAATGACACAAGGGAACATGATCAATTGATGGAAATTTTCCATATTTTCGTTGTGGTGGTGGTTACACGATTGTATACAGTTCTCAAAACTCTACAAATAGCATACTTGAAATGTAAATTTGATTGTAATACCTCTATTTTTTTTTCTTTAAAGGAAAAGGATCTGATAAGGCAAGTGTTTAAAGTTTGATGACTGTATTCCGTTTTGACCACGAGCTCATAAAAATAAAGGCCTTATTTCAGAACCCTTCACAGACCTGGCCCTCTTCCGGTATTCCGCATGCCAACAGAAGGCACCATCGTGCTCATTACCAAACGCAGAAACGGTCTTAACCATTTACATCTTCCTTGCCTTCCCCTTAAGTCCAAATCCTTGCTGAGTTCCGTCCATCTTACTTCTCACATATCTGTCTAATGCTGCCACTTTTTTTCCCGTGTCCACAGCGTAGCTCAAAGCGTTACTGCCTTACAAGATCCACATGCTGTCCCACCGTGTCACGGGAGCCAAAAGACAGGGAAGGCCTAAGAAGTCTTGATATAGATACTCCTCTCCATAGAACGAGGTCTCTACTAGGGGCCTGCAAGTTGCTGTTTGGTTTGGTTGGGGCCTGTGCCATCCATCTGTGCCATTTTCACAACACTCGCAGACATAGCTAACCTTCCATCCCGACCTCTCTGCTTCCCCCACAGCTCCTCTCCACTGTACCGCAGATCTGTCTGCTGCTTTAAATACACTGATCGGATTTTCACCTGGCAAGGATATCAAAACAGTTTTTTATCCCGAGCCATCAAGATGCCACGATGATGAATCTTCCCAAAAACTATTGAAAAGTTATAATAGAAGCACTGGCTGTGTAATAATGAAGATACAGCACATAAAACAGTGCATAAAATGTTATTTGAAAATCACCTAGAGATCCCCACTTAGAGAAAATGACCTCACATGTGGTGCCTGCCTTCTGGGCATCTTTTCTGTGCATTTCTAAAATTATGAGATGGGAGGGGAGAGGTATTGCCTTTATAATAGTGTGTCCGCTGCTTTGTGTGCTTAATGTGTACCATCGGCTACTTTCCATAATGATAATCATGATGAGATTGTTGGTACTGACATCGAGAGCAGCAAACACGCATACAGACCTTGCGATGGACCAGAAACCGTTCTTTGTGATGCGCGTTTGCTGACTCGTCACCTCCACAGTATTCATGCACTTAGGACACCTCACGTTCCATCCGTACACACGTCCGATGTACTCTGATGAATACCGCTGCACGTGTTCACCTGCCTTTTGATCCACAGAACGCCTGACACTGAGGTGCGTTCCAGAGTTGTAGAGTCGGGTCCCACGCCTCTTCCTGTTCCTCCCTGGTGTGGGTACAAATCTGACTCTGCCCTTGCTGGCTAGGTCACTTTGGACAAATGACTTCACCTGTTAAACTCCGCCTCATTGTAAAAAAGGGATGATAACATTAGAATGCTTACCTCACTGTGGTGCTGTGTGGACTCACTGACTGCTGAGATTATACCTGGAGAGAGAGAGAGAGAGAGAGAGAGAGAGAGAGAGAGAGAGAGAGAGAGCGAGCGCACACAGTAGTAAGCCTCCAGAAGTGTGGGCTTTTATTCCCATGTCTCTTCACTTCTGCTTTCTGCTTGTACCCATTATCCCTCTCTCCTGCTGCTCCCCCTCACACCTCTCTCCCGGCCCCCCACACGTTCACCGCCCCCACTTCCATTCCGCTCGCTCTTCCCTTTCCCTCTTTTCTCACACTCGCCATCCGAAACACTGTTTACGATCTCCTCATGATTTAGCTCAGAAAATATTAATATGGAAGGCTTGAAATAATGAACACGACATGAAGAAAAATCAACACAACAAAACGAACAATGTGAGAATGACACAAGAATGAAAAGTTTCCGATGAAAATTTTACTATTAACAGTTTCATGTCCTTACCAGATTTACGTGTTAATTTGAGGTAGGTGAAATGGACATGATAGAAACGATGGCAGTAAGAGAAACCGTATGATGAGGTCCTTCGGCCTTTAAATTTCAGTTTTGAAAAGGTTTATTGTTTTTCATTTATATACTCATGTTATAGCGTGATCCAGGGTCCCCTTAGGTTTCCAAGCATTATACAAACCATATGAACAGGTCATTAGGGTTCTAATTTCCTAGAGAAGTTTCTAGTCCGAGTCTCCAATGAGCGCATGAGGATGAAACCCAGGCACCACATTCAGGCTTCCCAGTAACCCTATAAGGGGAGTGGAATCCTCATTACGCTAATACAGACAGGCCCTCCGCCATGCCCCCGGAGCTCAGATCTTGAGTCCCTGAAGAGCTGAACTGATAGTGCAAAGTCCATCCAGTGAGTCGAAGGTCCTCTTGACACTGTCTTTCCGGAACATGCTCCGGGAAATGTGGAAGCAGCAACAATATTAACAGCAGTAACCATGGCAGCTAGAATTGATGGGGAACTCACCGTATGCCAGGCGCCATCCACACAACTGTCCCCATCTTAACATAGTCAGTGTTCCAAACGGAAATAGCTCAATTTACTAATAGTGTTTCCATTTTGCTAATGGAGAAACTGAGGCAGAGAGATACTAAGGAACTTGCTCAGTGTCGCCCGGCAGTCAGTGGTGCAGCTGCAGGTCTGGAGGCGTGGTGGAAAACTCACTGTGTTGTGCATTTATTCAATCAAGGGAAAGAGCCAACGGCCACTGCAAAATATTTACAATTATTAGGTAACATGTAACACAAGTCAACTTGAAAGTATGGAAGTGCACAGCAAATAGAAATTTGATTTCAACAAAAATCTTTTCGAGGCAAGCCTGACAAGACTGCAATCAGGAAACTTTGTGGACACGATGATCTGAGAGCCTCCTTAGGACAGCAGACAGCATGGCAGTCTCCTACCTGAAGGTCCCGGGTTTGTGCATCAGAGAAGGTACCACACCGCTGTTACTTCTACACCCTCACAATGGAGACAGAAGCCTGGCTGCAAGGCAAATGAGGCCCTTCACCTGCTCCAGTGCTGGCCGGACGAGTAATCCACATGAGTCAGAACCCAGCAACATGTAAAAATTTACGTTCCTGCCAGCAGTGCAAGAGCGTTCCTTTCCCACCCGCCCCAACCTCTCCAGCACTTGTTATTACTTGTCCTGTTGATGACAGCCATTCTAACAGGTGTGAGGTGGTCTCTCCTCGAGGTTGTAATGTGCGTTTCCCCAATAGCGGGTGAAGCTGAGCATCTTTTCATATGTCCATTGGCTGTCTGAACGTCTTCTTGGGAGAAGTGTCTGTTCAGGTCCTCTGCCCACTTTTTAATTGGATTGTTTGTTTGCTTTTGTTGTTCTTGTTGAGTCGTAGGAGTTCCTTACATATTTTGGGTATCAGCCCCTTATCGGCGGTGTTGTTTGCAAATATATTCTCCCATTCGGATGGTTGCCTCTTTGCTTGGTTGATGGTCTCCTGTGCTGCGCAGAAGCTTTTCAGTTTGATACACTCCCATGCATTTATTTTTGCTTTGACTTCCCTTGCTTTGAGGTCAAATTCACAAAATCCTCCCTAAGACCGAAGTCCCTAAGTTTGGCACCTATATTTGCCTCTTTGCAATTTATTGTTTCAGGCCTTACATTCAGCTCTTCGATACCCTCTGAGTTAATTTTGGTACATGGTGACAGACGGCAGTCTAATTTCATTCTTTGGCATGTGGTTTTAAAATTTCCCCAGCACCGTTCACTCAAGAGGTTTTCCTTTCCCCATTGTCTATTTTTGGCTCCTTTGTAGAAAATTATTCGCCCGTATATATTTGGGTTTATTTCTGGGCTCTCAATTCTGTGCCATTGGCCTGTGTGTCCGTTTTTCTGCCAATACCATGCTGTTTCAAGTGTGGTTGCTTTGTAGTATAATTTGAAGTCAGGCAGTGTGATAACCCCGGCTTTGTTCTTTTTCTCGGGATTGCTTTGCCTATGCGGGGTCCTTTGTGGAGCCATACAAATCTGATGAGTTTGTTGGTTTCTTTAAAAAGTGCCTTTGGGATGTTGATGGGGATTGGATTACCTCTGTATATTGATTTGGGTAGTGGGCTCACATTAACTATGTTGATTCCTCTGGTCCACAGACACGGAATATCTTTCCACTTCTTTGTGTCTTCTTCAATTTCTTTTAATGATGTCTTGAACTTTTCAGGGTATAGGTCCCTTAGATCCTATGTTAAGTTTCCTCCCAGGTATCTTATTCCTTTTGTTGCAATTGAAGAAAAAAAAAAAGAAAAGAAAATTTTATTTCTTTTTTTAAGATTTCATTCCTGGTATATAGGAACGCAATGGGTTTTTGTACACCGATCGCGTATCCTGCAATTTTGCCATACTTGTTTATTGTTTCTAATAGTTTGTGTGTGTTTGTTTGTTTGTTTGTTTGCTGGAGTCTTGAGGGTTTTCTATATAAAGAATCATGTCGTCGGCAGAAGATGACAATTTGACTTCTTTGTTCCCGATCTGGATGCCTTGGATTTCTTTCTCTTGCCTGATTGCTCTAGCCAGGACTCCCAATACTATATTGAATAGCAGTGGTGAGAGAGGACAAGTACAGAACCGGCCACATCACAACAGCAGGGTATACGGACATTCTTTCAAGTGCATGCGGAAGTTTCACCAAGGTAGACCGAATCCGGGGTCATAAAACAAATGTGACTAAATGTAAAAGAGTTGAAATCATATGAAGAATGTTGTCTGACCAAAGACAGAAAACCACCAGTATATAAGAAAATGTTAAGAAGAAAATCCCCGACCACAGGGGAATGAAACCACACACTTCCAAATTAATCCATGGGGCAAACGACAGTACTCAGGGGAAATAAGGAAATACTTTGAAGTGGATGAAAATGAAAATACGATGTACCAAAATGTGCAGGATGTAGCGAAAGCAGTGCTAGGCGGTAAATGGACAGCCACAAATGTTTGTATCAAAAGGAAATAAAGGACCTAGATCAATAACCAAAGCTTCCTCCTTAGGAACCTAGAAAAAGAATAGCAAAATAAACTCAAATCAAGCAGCATAGGGAATGCAGACAATCAATGAAACCAAAAGCTGGATCTTTGGAAAGGACAAGTTCACAGCCTTCTATCCAGAATGACCAATATATATATATACATATGTACACACACACACACACACACACACACACACACACACACACATATATACATACACACACAACTTACCAATACCAGGAATAAAATATGTTACAGACTGCATAGAAATGAAAAGGAATCTATGAATAATTCTACACACCTGCATTATGGCCACTGTGATAAAATAGAACAACTGCTCAAAAGACACAAACTACCTAAGCTAACCCCCAAATAAACAGAGGATCTGAGTGGATGTACATCTACTGAAACATCAAATCTGTCATCGAAAACCTTTCAGAAAGAAAGCTCCAGGTCCCAATGATTTCCCTGGAAACCCCACAAAGCTGTTACAAAGGTAACAGCAGTTCTACACAGTCTCTTCAGGAAATAGAAGACAGGCAGCACTTCCTGAATCCCTTTACCAGAAGCTTATCCCCTGATAAAAAATCAGACAAAGAAAATATTAGCACATCAAATTCAATAACATGTGAAAACTCACACTCTGTGACCAAGTGGGATTTATCACAGAAATGCAAAGCTGGTGAAGCACTGAAAAAGCAATCAATCAATCCACCATATCAGCGAACCAAAGAAACAGAAGCACATGATCGGGTCAACTGACACGGAAAAGAATTTGACAAAATTCAACATCCATTCATGATAAAAAGATTCAGGAGTAGAAGGGAGTTTTCTTAACCTGATACAGAGCATCTATAAATATGCCCATGCCTTCCCTCCTACTTAGTGGAGAAAGACTAAATGCTTTCTGCTTAAGGTCAGGAACGAGCCCAGGATACAGCTCTCGCCCCTGCTGTGAGACATTGTACTGGAAGTCCTAGTCACTCCAATAAGGCAAGGAAAAGAAATAAATGGCTTACAGATTGAGAAAGAGGAACTAAAACAGCTCCGATTCACGGATGACACGGTTATCTTCACAGAAAATTCTCATGAAATCTACCTTTAACACTCCTAGGGCTATTAAGTGCATTCAGCAATGTTGCCACATGCAATTCCAATGCAACATATAGAGCACATTTCAATCCAAGTACCGGCAACGAACAATTACAAAACAAACACACACATAAAACAAGCCACGTGCACAAACCTTTTACAACAGATTCCCAAGAAAACCTCCCAAAACATATGCGGGAACTGTATTCTGAAAGCTCCAAAAAGCTGGGGAAAGAAATAAAAGAAGACCTAAAGAAACGGAGACACATACTGTGTTCACGGGCTGATAAATTCGATTGTCCGCAAATGGATGAACCGACTTTATACAATTCCAGTCAAAAATCTCAGCAGGAGACTTTGTAGATAGAGTGTAACTGATTATAAATTTTTGTGGAAAGGCAAAGAAACTAGAAGAGCCAAATAATGTTGAGAGAGAAGAATAAAACTAAAGGAGTAACACCGATTTTAAGATGTGCTATGCCACTAAAGCCGAGACATGGAAACAACCTAAGTGTGCATCGAGGGATGGATGGATAGAGAAAATGCTTTAACGCACATACACACGCACACACACTCACATCTGTTATTCAGGCATAAAAAGGAAATCCTGCCTTTTGAGACTCCATGCTTGGACCTCGAGAGCATTATGCTGACCGAAATAAGTCAGACAGGGAAAGGTAAAAACTCCATGTTCTCACATACGTGGAAACAAAAGAAGCCAGTCTGAGAAACAGAGATTCCAATGGTGGTTGCCAAGGGCTGGAGGAAATGTGGGCCGAAGCGTACAAACTTCTAGCTATAAGAGGAAGAAGTTATGGGGATCTAATGTACAGTATGGTAACTATAATGAACAACACTGTATTGCACATTGAAAGTTGTTAAGAGAGTAGGTCTTAGGCATTACCCTCACACACACAAAATGGTAATTATGTGAGGGAATGGAGATGTTCCCTAACATTATCGTGGTAATCACTTCACAGTACATACGTGTATCAAATCATCAGGCTGTATACCTTAAATGTAACTATGTTACATGTCAAGAATATCTCAAAACTGAAAACAATAAAATGAAACTGTCAAGTGGGAGCCCCTTCGAGCTATCTTCTGTGTCCTCCTGACATCTCCCCGTCACTTCTGAACTGACTCTTATTATTCACACTACAAATGGAGCCATATTCTTGTATCCTTGCCCTCCCCCAGTCCTGGAATGATTCATTTAGTGGAGAGTGGTATTTAAAAGACAGGATCCAGGGCTAGGTGTGCTTATTGCTACTGGAATGTTGTTGTAACCAAAACTGCTCGAATATCACATGTACGCATTCCAACACACGCACGTGTAAACATGTACATCTACATCTATACACACGTACGTAGACTGAAAACCATGAGTTCACGTGGAGGCCTCCAGTTCCAGTAAAACAGCTCAGAGTTCGTAACAGTTTTCCTCGTTTCTGCATTTGAAACTCCCCTTTCTCAAAGTGACAGTCCTGTCCCCCATTATCCTTATGCATTACTGAGCTGATGAGTCCCAATGCACGTAAGCCATTCCTTTCTCACACAGAGGCCCTCCTCCTGTGCTGTGCTGAAGCATCCCCCGCCCTTGACCTCCACAATCCACTCAGCATTGAATCCCTGAGACAGTTAGCCCTCCACCCACCCACCCCCAGGCACATCCTCCTCACCGACTTGGGCCCTGTCACCCACTGCAACCTGTCCCTATGTAAGGATGCCCTCCTCACTGTTCCTGGGCTCTGACTCCCCAAGCTGGGATGCCCCTACAAGCATAAGCTCGCCTTGCTCTGCCGCACCTGATACCATAGCTTTAGGACAGAACTGCTCTGACACAAAAGAGAAAGGAAGCGAAACAGGCCAGGAAGAAGAAAAGGTGAATATATCTACAATCACTTAATTACAATCACTTAATTAAGGTGAATCAGGACAAATCCAGGCAACATTATGAAGCCCGTGTGTTTTTTCTCACCACTCTCCAGCTTCCCTCTCCTGCCTCCCTCCTCGGCCCCAATTGCTCTCATTCCTAACGTCCTGCCCTCCATCGAGAGTAGAAATGTTGTCGTGAAAAGGAACCCTCAGACACTGCTGGTGGGACTGCAATTGGTACAGCCACCATGGAAACCAGTATGGAGGTTCCTCAAAAAACTGAAAATTGCTCTACCATATGATCCAGCTATCCCTCTACTGAGTATTCACCCCCAAAGACTTGAAAGCTCATACCCGAAAAGATATTTGCACACCGATGATCACAGCAGCATTATTCACGGTGGCCAGGACACGGAAGCAACTAAAGTGTCCTACGATAGATGATTCGATAAAGAATCTGTGGTACATATATACAATGGAATATTACTCAGACACAGGAAGAGATGAAATACTGCCATTTGCAACAACATGGATGGACCTTGAGATAATCATGCTAAGCGAAATAAGCCAGACACAAAATGTTGAAAATCACATGATATCACTTATATGTGGGATACAAACCTAAAAGCAACAAATGAGCAGGACAGACAAACAGAGACTCATGGACATGGACTATAGACTAGTATGTAATAGAGAGGAGGGGGGAGGTAGACGGGGTCAAATGTGTGGTGACAGACAGAAATGTAACTATGGGAGGTGAACACAGAGGTGTGTGTGTATACACACACACACACACACACACACACATACATATGCCTTTAACAAAAGAGTACAGCTGAAACTTATTAGATTTCATTAACCAATGTCACCATAAAAAAATTTTAAAAATTAAAGAAAAGAAATGTTATCATGGGCATGACTGCCGTGTAATCATTTATATCAGCTCGGTAGCTGACCTTTAGCACGGATGGTGTCCTCCCCGCAGCTCTGACACTGGAGCTCTCTGTTTCTCATGACGGAGTCCAAGATTGCACCCCTCTTTTACCGATGTCAGGTGTGAGGGGGAGAGCAGGCTCAGGCCACTTCGCGAAACCTCAGGTCCTTCGTCTGGAAAATGAGCATGACCTCCCCTCCCTCACAAGTGGGAGCAGAAACAGAGATGGCAACACCAGGCAGCTTTCATAAGCGCTATGTGCTAAACCCAGTGATGTAGGCTTTACCAGCATCCCAGGGCTCCTTGATATCCAATAACACACCAAATGGATCCCTCCTCAGCACTCTTGCACTTGTCGTTCCTTCTGCCCGGCACGCTCTTCCCTCAGGTAATCTACCACCTGCTCCCTGATTTCCTCCAGGTCTCTGCTGACTTGTCACCTTTTCAGGAACACCTTCCTTCATCACCCTGAATATATTAATAACATCCTCCCCTCATACTCTTTCCCCTGGCCTGCCCTTATCTTTCTCCATAGCACTTGCCACTCACAGATATGTTCTATGTTTACTGACCAGCTCCATGGAGTCAGAGACTCTGCCTGCGTTGTTCTCTGTCGTACTGCCCAACTCCTAGAACAGTGCTCAGGGATACAGCAGGTGCTCAGACATTTCTTGTGCAAGAAAGGGGACCCAGACTCTTTACACACATTGATAAGATGTACGGCACCCTCCAATATGGGCACTGGCATCATTTTATTCATTCTGATTCATATCGAGGCTCCAAGAGACAAATGACTTGCCCAAGGACACACAACCAGGACCTGGGGCTCCACGTTTTAGAATTTTATCGGCCGGCATCCAAAACCTTCAGTTCCTGGACAGAGACCTCACAACCAAAACGGTAAGAGATTTTGCCCGAGACACAGACCCCCAACAAGTCAGACACCCAGGGACACCAAAAACAGCTCACTGAACACAACCTAAAACAGATTCCAAAAATCTCTGCAGAGAGAGCTCACAACTTGAGTCACAGAATCCCAATCAGACCAGAGATCCTGTACACTGCGACAACCTCCCTCACACCAGGGGACCAAAGTCCTCTCTCAGGAGATAAATGAAAACTGCTGATACCTCACATCCTAGAGACAGACCCCTGAAGCATGCAGACAGCTCCCAACGGAATACCAAGAACCCCAAAACAGACAGAAGTTCAAATAACTCAGAAACCCCACATTACCTTAAGATAAAGTCCCCATACATATCAGAGGACCCGCACCCTGGATACAAAACTCCAGCCAGCTCGGACACTTTCTACCTTAAGATAAAGCCTCCTTCTCTCCACCCCCACCCAACCCTCAACCCCAACGCCCAACAAGGTCAGAGACTGTCCGGGACCCCAAATCACAAACTGCTCGGATTTCATAGCCTGGGATGCGGACCTGGACACGGAGATCTCACACACTGGGACACAATGCCCAAAGGTCAAAAAAGGCACAGTCAGGTACATAGGCACACAAACTCTAAGAGAACCTTAGACCAGGTGAGCAAAATCCACTCAGACAAAACATCCCACTCACTCTCAAGTCCCCAAAAGACTCAGAGACATCAAAGGTACCCAAACAGCAGCTGTGAGCCACACGTAGTGATACACATCCCCAAGAGGCCGGACACGTTACTTCTTAGGCAGGGACACCCAACCAGCTCAATCCCAATACCACCCCGCCTCCCCACCCCCACCCCCCCATCCCCCATCCCCCACCCCCCACCCCCGTTCCTTAACTACGCGCATCTGTCGGATGGACGGTGCCGTGCCCAACGCGCCCCGCTCGGCTGGTGACTGAGTTCGGGCTGGACGAGACCGAAGGCGCGCACGTGAAGACAGCGCCGTCACCCGCGCATCCAGCGTCGGACCCTGGCTACCAGCCAGGGATTGCGCTGAACCTCCCCACCCACCGGGGCAGCATCCTCAACCCCGATACGACGGTCAGTCGGTGGGTAATCCTACCCGTAGAAGAATTTTACCTTTTGAAAACACGCGCACGCACGAACACAGCTTCACCCTCAGCTCCAGCTTACAATCCTCGCGCCGTCCCACACAGATGGCCAATGGGCCTGGGCCGGCGAAGAGCGAGGCCACCACTAGAGGTCCAGTCGGAGGCACACTGCGCGCAGGAAGCTCTTAATCCGTCAGTCTCGCCGTGGCAGTCCCAACTGGGTGAGACCATGTAGATATGGAGGGGTGGAGTGATGTTCCTCTCTATAAGTAAGAGAATATCAGGGCCACAGCCCCAGACCCGGTGTCCATTCGGGCTCCAATGCGACAGGAGAATTGAGAGCTCCGAGTACGGATGGATACGGCGGAATTGTATGCATACCTTCAGTGTCGTGAGGGTTCCCCCCTCCCTTAAGTGGTACTTCCCGGAGCAGAGGGTCCTACTTCTGAGCGCCTCAGTGGTACGTCAGGACCGCGCTGTTGCCTCTCGCGCGCCCCTTGGTGGTGCGAACCCGGAACAGCTTGTCCTTAGAGAGAGCGCTGGACCATTCTAGGGCGGTCTGCAAGGGGTGGGAGGGCAAAGTCGGCATGAAAATCCCAAATTCGCTGCAGTCTTGGATTCTTAAAAATGTCTCCCAAACTGAAATTTACCTTTCTGCGGTGGCCACTATGATAACAAGGAGTGCTGCAAGCGTTTTCTATGGGCTGAGCATAGTGCAGGCTTGTGTCTCCCTGGGGAATGCAGAACAGGTCTAGTGGGGATACCCAGCCACATGCCCCAAGGGGCAGGAGGGCTGGAGCTCCAGACTGGGGTCAGAAGGACTGGTGCGGGAAAGATCTCAGTCCTTGACCGCCAGGAGTAGGTGAGAGAGACAGCGAGATCTTTGGCTACCTTAGGGAAGAGGCCATCTCCCAGGGGCCCCAGGACACTGAGTAGGTGAGATGAAGACCACAGGCTTTGTCACAATCCTGTCACCTCTAAACATGTTCCCTAGGGGAATCCTTGGCCTGTCAAGCTATGCCTCTCGCCACAGCTTTACATTTATTTATTTATTCATTATTTCATTCATTCATTCATTCATTCAGTCAGTCATTTGTTTCCCAGAGAAGAGTTCCAAGCTTCATAAAGAACAGAAAACGTTTATTTGAGCAAAAAGAATTGTCACTCGGAGAACGCAGATCCAGGTAGCAACCCACACTCTTTTCCAGAGAGAACAAAGAAAGGCAGGGTTTATAAAGGCAATAACCAAGAAGTGTAATTCTTTTACACCAATGAAGGATTGCCGGCTAGGTTAGCAGGGGATCGGTTAGCTTCAACATGCAAACGAGGAAGGCAGAAACAACGGGAAGGAGGTAAAGTTCATACGTGTCCATATGGCAGTGGTTGTTCCCGATTATTCATGACTCAGCCTTGAGCTGCGTTTGGCATCAGGGTGACAACTCGATGGCAGCACAGAGAACTGAGGCACAGGATGTGCAAGGGCCCCACTTCCCCGACAGCCTCCGACTCCATTTTAAGTGAGTCTCTTAGCCGTGCTGGTTCCCTGTTATTCCATTATCGCATCTCCCCATGTGATTTGTCAGCCACCATAAAGCGAGTTGTGAATACGATTGTGGGAATGGGCAAAAAAAATTGTCCTTATGGAGCTTATACTCTATTGAGATCATGCAGCACAAAAATGGAAGTAATTTGTCAGGTGTTAGAAATTGCTGTGATTAAAATTAAATCGGAATAATGAAATAACATGAGGAGCATTTCTAGAAACAGTGGTAGAGGAAAGTCTAAGATGGTGACATTGAGCTGAAACCTAGAAGAGATGAACGTGTGGGAGAAAGTCATCCCAGACAGAGGTAAGAGCCAGTGGGAAAGTGACAGAGTGGAACTCAGGCTATCATATATGAGGATCAGTGTGGCGGGCGGCGTGTCTGGCAAAACACGATTGCGGGAGAGGTAGGATATGAGTTGGTCAGAGAAGAAGGGAGACCGGGCCACGTAGGGCTTCCGAGCCATCTTGGCTGGGGTGGGGACTTTGACTTACTCCGAGTGAGTCATTGGAGGGCTTTTAGCAGAGAAGACCCATGCCTCTTTTGGAGGCCGGAGCCCAGGTCGCCCAGTGTAAGCGGAGTTGCTCCCATTTTGCCCCAAGGAAAAACCCCTTCCCCATCCCTTCTGCAACAGAACATGACTTCCCTGGACAATCCTGTGCACTCAGGGGGAACTCACACAACTGCTCCCAACACATACATACAAAAAAGGATGATACCCTCAGGAGAGGTGAAGCAAGGGCCCTCACGGCACGGGTGAGGTCATACCGAGCCCGGTGTGTGAGAGGGACCGAGTAAGAGGCACAGAGAAGACAGAGAGAAAGAAAGAGAGGGCGTTAGAGAGTCAGGAACAGAGCGACTATTTCTGGCAGGACAGTGTCCCCACACAATTAGCTCCCACCTCTGGGACCCCAGCCCTGCTACTAGATGATGTCCCTGTTGCTTCACTGGACAAGACGCCCCTCCCCAGGGAGTGTGTACAGGAGATGACTAGGCTGCCCAGGGTCTGGACCTCAGCTACACTGTTCTTGACACACATCAGGACCCTCTGCCCATTTGGACAAGGACATGTTCTGGTTAAAAGGAAGATCATGCTGTACACAGAGTCCCGCACACCTCCTCAGACCCTTGACTGCCCTCCTGCTGAACTCAATGCCAAAACAATGCTTTAAAGGGGAACAGCAGGCAGGGATCTCTACATTTTCAGTGGCGCCTTGTGCAAACTCATGAATCTGAGGTATTTCCCCACCTGCATGGAGGCTCACTTCTCGATCTTCCCGACCAACTCCACAGGTCGTATGAGGAGTATATTCTGTACATCAAGTCCCAAGCATGCCCTGTGAACGAGGGATAGAGAGACAGACATCTTGGCAGTGAGTCAGTTGCAGGGCCCTGGGGGTCTTGGGCAAAGCTCACCCCTCCGCCTTCGTTGTGACCCCGCCTGCCACCTGGCCTGGGCTGTGCTGAGCCTTCCCCTTACCTATGTCATTCACCACTTTAACAGATTAATGGAGCAACAACACCCCATGATGATCAGAATAAACGTACAAGCATTTGAAGTTCAACATACATTCAAGACGTATATTCTTCACAAAATAGGATTCAAAAGGGACTTCCCGTTACTTCACTGCAAACATGGTGAAACAATGTAACAATTTTCAATTTCCTATCAGATGTAAGACAAGGATGGTCCCCTCTTCCCAGTTCTCTTAACACTGTACCGGGAAGCTCTGTCAATGTTGGAAAACATAGAAAAGGAAAAAGGTCATAATATTTAAGACTGCAAAAACAAAACAAAACTGCTAGTAGTAACAAGTGATAGGACTGTGCATGTTGAAAATCAAAAAAAGGAACTAGACATCAATCACCTTGTGGAATTAATAAGCAGATTTAGCAAGATTTTGCTGGAGAGAATATCAATGACAAACACATCTGTATATACCAGCACGGTCAGAGGAGTAAATGTCTGAGAAACGAGATACCTTTCAACAGGATCAAACACTTGGCCATAAATTTAACAAAGGATTGGCAAGACACTTTGCACAAAGCTGTAAACTTTATTGAGAGATTTTAACAGTCAAACATCCCACAGAACAGTTGGCGCGATTTCAACTCCTCTTCCTTTAGTCCTGTGGTTGCCCTTCTCCTGCAAGATAAACATAACAGGTGGTAAATACACAGCAGAATTTGATTTCGATTCCAGTAAAGGCAAACAAAACACATGACCGTTTTTCTTTTCTCAGACAGACTTCCAGGGCTGTATTTTACCAGTATTTTTTAAACACACCCCTCTTTCTGTTGGAATAAGAAAAGAAAAGACTATTCCCGTCAGAGAACTCATGAGATGGAGTGAACCAGTTATGGGGAAGCTTTAAATTGAAGCAAAACTTGTGAACGCTTTTACTGAATAGCCAAAGCAACACCCCAAACACCTGAAAAACAAAAGGAATTGACAAGAAAGAGTCATTTAAACCGCTTTGACAAGAAATAATGTTCTGAATAGAAGATAGCAAAGATAGAAAAGGACATTTGATGCTGCTTACGTCAAGTGAATATTGCAGCCAGTGCTAGATGTTTTTCCTCTATGGTGCAGAAATGTAAAAATGATCCTCTGGGCTAGTTTACTACTTATGAGATTGTCAAAGTACGGTACCCGTGTGCCCCCAACTTCACCTGTGTTCCTAGTGTAATCATGATCAATGCCTTTCACATGCTCAAAAATGTTTCAGTTTGCACAATAAATTGTACGGTAACACTTGTTTTAAGTCTTTGCCATCGTTCTTCACCAAAAGATGCGGAACACGTATATGACGTGACTTACTGCATGGGGTAAAAGAAAAGAAGAAATGAATGAAGAGAGGGTGAAGAAGGAAGAAGAGTGAGGGAAGAGAACAAGACCCAGAAAAG